>JAIUCV010001289.1:0-124405 GCA_026724425.1 Erythrophleum ivorense
AGCTAGATTGTTCCTATGGCTTAATTATGGTTCCATAAGGCACCTAATGAAGCAACATACATAAATCATGATCTTGGCTCCATTGTTTTCTTTTATCTATGGTTCTTGACTCCATTTAAACTCCTTGGAGCCATCACACTTTCATTTGAAGAAGCCTAGCTAGGTGTTGCTTCTTTAAGTTACAATATGGAACCTATAGCTACATCTCACTATCCATGACTTCAAAAATTTTTTCAAGGCATCCTCTCATCCTCTCCCATCATATATGATATAAAACCAAGCTTCAAAGAATTTAAAACTATCCCTTGGTGCTTCATCCACTCTAGCCCGAGGCCTTGCTTCATGAAAACATCAAGGGAGTTTTTTTATTTTCTTGATGGGAGATGTACGTGAGAAGCTTTCTAGGGATTTAGGAGCTCATCAAAACTTCTATTTTGGCCTAGGAACTCTTGCATCAAAACATAATTTAGTTAAGTGTAACTTCCGGGTCCCTCCATAAACGTGAGAAACGCAATGTTCGATTTCTCCGTAAACGTCAGAAATGGGCCAAATATAAAAGGAAATCCCCAAAATAGAAGGAATTGGGGCCAAATAAAATTATGATAAAATTATAAATAATAAAAAATGAGGATTTGAGCCTTGAGTTGCTTAGAAATCAAGGCCAGAGTGATTCAAAAAATTTGCCGAAAGGCCGAGTGGCATTTTCATAAATAAGTGCAATTTTGGAGAAGCACCTAGGAGGGCTTTTTAAATAGAAATTTTGAGTTACCCAGGGTTCTCAGAGGCCCCAAAAACCATGGGAAGCCCGGGACCAGTAAAGCCCCTCCGGTGTACTCTTTCTGATGTCGGTTGATCCAAATTTGGACCGATTCATTCGGAAAGGTTTTAACTCCGATTTGAGTGCTCCAAAGGCATTTTATTAAATTGGGAACCTATTTGTTATGAAGGAAAAGGCGGTTCTCAAAAAGGAGCTAAAACAAAGGAGAAACAAAAATACAAAATATGAAAGGGCAAAAATGGAATTTAAGTGTTAAAGGAAGCTTCCAAATTCTTTTTATAAGTCACGCTCTTCCTCTGCTTCATTAAAACGACTTGCTTCTGCCCATTTTCAGAGAGAAACTCCAGCTTCTTAGGCGCACAAGAGAAGGAGGATTTTGGAGGAAGAAATTCAAGAAAAAGGTAAGAAACTTTAAGAAATTCCATATTCTTCCTTCTTGAAACTTGCTCCCCTGCTCTCAAGCTTTCTTTCTATGGTTTTAATGGAGAGTTTGGTTCTGTTTTGGGGGCAGAACAGAGAGGGAAATTTCGAAAATTGAGGGAGCAAGCCAACCAAGTGGAAGAGCAAGCAAAGGAAAGCAAGAAAACAAGGTAAAACTTCCATTCTTTGGTAGTTCCTTCCTCCCCCTTCCTCTTGCACGAATTTGACCACCATGAGCCCAAGTCTTATGGGCTGATTTCTGTCCAATTTATGGAGGGATTAGAGGTTTTAGATGGCAAGTATTAAAAAGGAACCAATAGAATTAAGAAATGAGCATTATGAGACAAGATAGAACCATTAGGGATCCAAATGCTCTCTTGCAAATCTGATTTTATATGAATGTTCTTAGACTTAATTGAATGTTTAAACATGCTCCTAAGACCCTTAGAGAGCTTCCCACACACACCTCCCATCCAAGAAAGCAAAGAAATTGCAAGAAAAATTGATGAACTCTAAGTAGAAAAAGTGTAGTGCATTTGAAGGGATTGTAAAAACTGATTTGATTCATGCATTCCCTAGCATATATGAGTGTTTGATTGAGCTCCTAAGACCTCTAAGTAGCCTCCCAAGTGTGTCTCCCATCAAGGAAAAATCAAGAAGGCCATGAACTCTTCTTTCCCCCCATAGTCTCGGCCTAGGCAAGTTCCTATAGCTAGGGAGAGTTTTAAATTTTTCTAAGGCTATTCTTGAGTCATATGTGATGAGTGAAGATGAGTAGAGGCCTTAGAAAAAATTTAGAACTCAAAGAAATTAAATTGGTGCCATAGGTTCTATATTAGGATCTAAAGAAGCAACATGATGTTAGGTCCTTTGTTTTAATGATGTGATGACTCCAAGAGGTTTAAAAGGAGTCAAGAATCATAATTGAACAGAAAGAATGAGGCCTAGAAGTCATTGATGGATGTTGCTTCATTAGGTGTGATTATGGACCATAATGGAGCCTATAGAGCAATCTAGTGTTTTATCAAGTGATGTAGCCTTAGTTTATATTTCATAGACCTAATTGGCTCCCATAAATTGTACCTAGGCCAAGAGAAACTATCTCTACTAAATTGTGGGTGTGTGTCCAAAAGAAGAGGCTTGAAAGTTAAGGAAAAAGTATGTGAAATTGTGCAAGGTAGCTCTGTCCACCTTCTCTCATGCATGGATGTGTGTTTAGCTTGTTTTTAAATGTGTGTATGTGTATTTTCAAGCCATGAAAAGTATGCTAGCATGATCTTGTTTGTCATGATTTCATGATGTCATGTTATATTTTCAAGTGAATGTATGATGTTTCTTGAGTTTGCTCGAGTGTGGAGAGGCCAAGAACTCTTCATTATGGTGAGGATGAGTCAAGAACCCTTGAGCTTGGTTGAGACAAAGTAAAGAGTCTCCCAAAAGCAAAGTGGGCTCCCAAGAGTGTTCGAGTCCAAAGTGCTTAAAGAATGGGTGAGGCAAGTCCAAAATCCATGAGGAGAAGTGTGAGGCCAATCCAAACACTTGTTGAGCTCTTGAATGATTTGTATAGCTTATTCACATGCTAAGCTTGCTTCTTGAATGCTTATGATTTGTATTATGTCCATGCATGCATTTTTAAGGCTTACTTTACATATATTATGTATGATTGAATGAGAGATGAGCTATTGGGATTCTTTGAATCTCATCCCCTCCTCTCCAATGATCTAGCACGTTAGGTGGATCAAGTAATTATGGTGAAGGGAGCCAACAACCATGAAGAGCAAGGATTGACAAGCTTATGTATTATTTTGTCCATTTTGGAACCATAATGATAGTCCAAGATGTATATGATGTTGTATATATATTATGAACCTTGAGATAGATGTAAACATACTATTATGTGATGTTTAAATGTATGAAAATGATATATGACCATTAGCACATGTTTTGAGTATGAAATGCCATGGTATGAGAATGTAAAGTTTGATGAATATGTGTATAAATGTGGGTTGAACCAAAATGAGATGCATGAGGTTTGGGACTATTTGGTCAGCTCACACAAGTCTTAAATATGCTTTTAAACTTGCCCAAAATGTGCCAAGACCAAGGGAAATCCATTTGGCAATTTTGGTACCCAATATGGAGCCAAAATTGATCATAATAGAACCTTATGCCACTTTTTGGCCAACTGAGTTATTCTTGCCCTGAAACTTGGCATGCAATTAGGTCCCATTAATATCTTTTTGGGAATCTAAAGATCATAATTTTTGGAGACCTAGAGAATATTTGATGAATTTTCAAAGTTGGGATTTTTCATGGATTCTGGTATGGGTACTGTTCATACTGGCAGTTTTGAATTCTGTGTCACCCGATGGCCAAATGGTGTCCAATGCTTATGAAATTTTACATTCATAAACTAGAGATCATATGATTTCTGTGGCCACTGAGATAACCTCATTTGGAGGTCTGAGCAGTGAGTTATGCATGTTTGAAGTTAACTGTCAGTATCAGTAGTGCCCCATGAGTCTGGTTACTGTTCCATAGGGTCCAGCTGACTAAAAGTATCTGTTTCATTCTGGAATTATTTTTACTATCAATTTAACATCTGTAGCTTTCCATAATGACTGAATTTGTGTGATTTATATTTTTATAGAATTAGTTATGAATTTCAGAAATTTGTATCAGTAAACTGAACCACAGCCCAGGCAGCCAGCGACTCTGGAGCTTTTTGGATGTCAAACATTTTGTGTGATGAATTTTATGACCTGGGTGTATTTTTATGTGGAGTAGACATCCTAAGGTTTCCAGAATGACCAAGATTGCATGTTTTTGATTTTTCTAGATTTAGTTATGATTTTTCAAAGTTTGTGACAGAAAAGAGGAAATCCTGGCCGAAAATGCAAACACGGATTTCATATGCTCCTTTGCTTTCTACGAGTTGTAGGCCAAATTTGATGATGGAAATGAGTTATATTCATGTGTTTAAATATGAGAAAGTGATAGATGCTTTCATATGGCCTACGAGACTCCGAAAGAAAAATTTTACCTGTACAGAAATGCATTTTTATTCATAACTCCCTATGCCACTATATTGTTTCCATAGAACAAACATAAGATGAGGCATGGGAATTGTATGAATTGAGTCCTAGAAGTATGGTGTTGCATTAAGCACTTGAAACTCTAACGTTGTTATCTTAAAATCTAATGGTTGTTTTGTTGTTTCCTTTGCATATTCTTGTTCTCCTCATTCATTTTCCTAAGATTCATCCTTGATTTGGTTAGAAATTCAAATCCTCTTGGCTGGTCATATATAGGTTGAAATACACAAAAGGAAGGCAATGGAAGAACAAGCTTGAAACATAGCAAATTACCTTGGTTTCTTGGCTTCCTTTGCGTGCTCTTCTCTTTGCTTGGCTTCTTCTCTTGAATTTCCAAATTTCCCCCTCTTGGTCTAACCTTAAAATAGACCTAAAAGATTCAATAAATCCATGGGAAAGAAGAGAAAAAGGAGGAGAAAAATTTTACTAAGGAGAAACTAAAAAATCCATACATTTCACTTGTTTTTTCTTCTCCCTTTCTCTCCTCCCTTGTGTACCTCACTCTCTTGGTCCTTTCTTTGGTTTAAGGTAGAAATAAAATGAACTAAATGAGGAGAAGAGTGGGGCATGGCATATATAGGTAGGGTTTAGGAATTGTTTCCAAAAATTCCATTTATGTCCCTTAACTTAGCATTTTTGTTTTTGATTTGTTTTAGCTCCTTTTTTAGAACCATCTTTTCTATCATAAAATTTAGGTCCTCAATCTTATAAAATGCCTTTAGAATCATTCAAATTAGAGCTAAAAGCTTCTCGAATGAAAAGGGTCAAAGTTCGTGTCAACTGACGTTAGAAAACATACACTGAAAAGAGTTTTGACTATCCCAGGGCTTCCTATAGTTTTTAGAGCCTTTTAGAGTCCCGAAGAACTCAAATTTTTCATTTAAAAAGCCCTCTATGAGAATTGTAAAATTTATTTGAAATTACGAGAATGTTATTATGTTACATAGCTATTTCGTTAATTTTCGTCTAGTTATTTTAGCTTCTGTTTTAGGGTACCTCTAGCCTCCTAATTTCATTACTTAGTGTTTAGATCATTATTCTAACTTTTTTGGACCTTAACCGATTCATTTCAGAGGACTTACTTTGAAAATATATCCATTTCTGTCATTTTTATGAAAACCAGACATTACATCTTGAGAACTTAAACATACTCTTACATAAGTTAAATTATCCTTAGAAAGCTTTATAAATTCCTAGGTGTAATCAAAACCCTAATTTCATAACTTGTTATCTATATCCTCTTTTTGAGTTCTATTGCTTCCATATAATTCATTAGGCTTCAAAACTCCTTTCTCTATCATGTTAGGACCAAAATCAAACTCCTTACATGGTGCTCTAATTTTGGCCAAAACACTCAAGCAAAAGATAGCCAAAAAGAAGCAAGTTGGGCCATGGTTTCTTACCTTATTTCAAAGCTTGCCAAGAGAGCTTTCTTAGGCTTCCAAAGTTTCCTCCAAACTCTTCCTTCCTTCTACTGAACTAGTCATAGAACACCTCCTTTTAAAACATCAAAGCCATGAGAAGAGAAAGGAGAAAAAGGAGAAGAACTTTAGTAAAAGGGAGAGCATGAAAAGGTCGCAAAATCTTACCCTTTTGGCTTTGTTTTTTCCTCCTTTTTCTCCCTCCTTGGTGCACCACTTAGGGCTGGTTCTGTTTCTATTTTAGAGTGAAAGTGAGTCAGTTAAGATGAGGGAGAGAAGTAGGACGTGATTATAAGGGGTGAAGCTCACTTATAACACATTCTAAAATTTCAATTATGTCCTTAAACTTTAGTTTCTCTGCTTGAGCTCATTTCAAATCCTTTTTGAGAACCATCTTTTCTATCATAAAATTTAGGTTCTCTAATTCATAAAATGTCTTTGGTTGCACCTAAATTGGAGTTAAATTCTAATCGAACGGTTTGGTCAAAGTTAAAATTAACTAATACCTTAAATCGCATACTAGACAAGTTTTGACCATTCTAGGGGTTCCTATGGTTTTTAGGGCCTCCGAAAACTCTGGAAAACTCATTTTTTCTATTTAAAACTCTCTCATTTAGGTTTTTCAAAAGTTACCCAAAATTACAATTTTGCCACCGACCTTTGTATCTTTTTGTTTGGCCATTTTAGCTCTGATTTTGAGCTATCATGAGTTCTTAACTACATTTTTAGATGTTTTAATTAACATCCAAATCTCAATTGGCTTGGTTTACTTTACTTCAAGGTCCTTATTCATTAATCAAACGATTTCAATTTTGGTTTCTCATAGTTCTTATTAGCTTTTACTAGGCCTGTAATCCCCTATAAGTAATTCATTCCACTCTTTAAGAATGATTTTGGATTTCTAAATTATAAGATATTACAATGTCAGTGTTATTGCCCTTAGGAGTGGGAAGGAAGTTCATGAGTCCTCAGATACTAGTACTATGGATAAGTTAGTGTTAGCAAAAACACACGTTGCACAGGATGAGCTTTAAAAGGAAAAGGAGCTGAAAAATATTTTACTTTCCCCCAAGACCAACCTAGGGGAAGAGACAAGCTAAAGCAGAACTTGAGAAAGAGATTCTTGAGACTTTCAAGAAAGTTGAAGTCAACATGCCTTTGCTGGAAGCCATTAAGACCATTTGCAAGTATGCCAAATTTCTTAAAGAAATGTGTACCAATAGAAGGTAGCTAAGAGGGAATGAGAAAATCAATTTTGAAAAAAATGTTTTAGCACTTATACAACCTGTAATGCCCACTAAATGTCATCTGGGAACTTTTACAATACCTTGCACTATTGAAAATTTTGAGTTTTTTTTATGCTTTAATTACTCTTGGTGCTTCTATTAATGTAATGCCTAAATTAGTGTATTTATCTTTGTAGGTAGGAGAATTGAAGCCAACTAGAGTGGTTGTGCAGCTTGCAAACCAGAGCATGGCTTATCCTTCAGAAGTATTGGAAGATGTCTTGGTTATGGTAAAATATTTAATATTTCTAGCTAATTTTTATGTTTTTAACATGGAGGATGATAGATATAGGTTTCATGGTCGTGCATCTCTCATTCTAGGTAGAACTTTCTTAAAGACAATCATAAATGTGCATGAAAGAACTTTTTCTATGTAATACATTTTAATATTTTCAATGCCATGAATCACTTATGTGATGATCATTCTATTCTTGGTGTGAGTTTGTTTGATATGCTAGTTGATGTGGCTAGTACTGAATTTAAGGATAGTCTTTTAACTGATTTTTATGATATTACTGATTTTTATGATTCTCTAAGACACAGTGATGGTTCTCACTTCTGTATATGTAAAGAGATTGATGATTTTTTGAGCTATAATGATAGTATTGACTTTAGAGAACCTATTGCATGTACTGATCAAGTTAATTCTTACATCTAGAATCGCTATTAATTATACTAGCTTTATTGATTTTTCTGGTTATGATGATACTTTGCATGCTGATTTGGATTGTTTGGATAACCATAATGTTAGTATTCATTTGATTATTGATTCTTTTGATTCTTCCTATGCTACTAATGCTTCTTATACTAAAAAAGATTCTTATGTTTCTTATGAGTTATCTAAGCAAGTATATGGCATGAAGAAGATAGTGCTTAATAAGCTCATACTTTGGAGCTTAAGCCACTTCCAAACACACTGAAATATACTTACCTTGAAGAAAGAGAAAGGCTTCTTGTCATTGTGGCTCGTGATATTGCTTAGCATGAGAAGGTGGAACTTTTGGAGGTCTTGAGGAAGCAGAGACAAGCCATAGGATGGACCTTGGTGTAGATATACCAGGCATTAGTCTTGAGACTTGTATGCACTGGATTTTTTTGAAAGATGGAGCTAATCCAGTAAAGCAACCTCAAAGGTGACTTAACCCACTTATTCTTAATGTGGTTAAAAAGGAAGTATCTAAACTCTTTTTTATTAGTATTATATATCTGATTTCTGATAGTCAATGGGTTAGTCCTGTGCAGGTTGTTCCTAAAAAGACTAGGATTACAGTGGTCCAGAATGAAAAGAATGAGTTGGTGCCAACTTATGTGTAAAATAGCTGGAGGGTTTGCATTGATTATACACGTCTTAATTCTATCACCAGAAAAGACCACTTACCCTTTCCTTTTATTGATCAAATGCTTGAGCATTTAGCTGGGACGTCTCACTATTATTTTCTTAATGGATTTTTAGGTTATTTCTAGATATATATAGTCCCGGAGGACTAAGAAAGGTTCACTTGCCCATTTGGAACATTTGCTTATAAAAAGATGCCATTTGGTCTTTGTAATGCCCTTGGAACTTTCTAGTAGTGCATGGTTTCTATTTTTAGTAATTTCCAAAAAATTGTATGGAAATTTTTGTGAATGATTCCACTGTATATAGAAATTCTTTTGAGAAGTGTTTGTCTAGTTTGGATAAAGTTCTAAAGAGATGTATAGAGAAGAACCTTGCATTTAATTTTGAAAAATGTCATTTTATGGTTCGAAAGGGCATTGTATTGGGTCATGTTGTATCTGAAAAAAGCATAGAGGTTTATAAGACTAAGATATATGTTGTCACTTCTTTACCATACCCGACATATGTTCAGTGTAATACTTATTATTCTAAAATGCCCTAAGCTAAGGGAATTACTAAAGGAGGTCCCCTAAATAAGAAGACTTAAGGCTAAATAAAATTAGGACAATAATCTAGAAAATTAAAAATGAGGATACAAGGCTTAAGATGCCTAAAAACCAAAGCTAGAGTAGCTAAATAAAATCTGATAAAAAAATGATATTTTCATAATTTTGAGCACTTTTTTAAAAAACTAAAATGAGGGATCTTTAAATGGAAAAATTAAATTTCTTAGGGTTCTTAGAAGTCCTAAAAACCATAGGAACCCCTATAATGGTTCAAACCCCTCTGGTTTATGTTTTTAAACATTAGTTAACCCAAATTTTAACCAATTTGCTCGAGAAGGTTTTAAGTCTAAATTGAGTGAAACCAAAGGCATTTTATAAGTTAAAGAACCCAAATTTTATGATAGAAAAAATAGTTCTAAAAAATGAGTTGTAAGGAGCCTAAAAGGAAAGACCAAGAAAATGGGACAACTTAGGCATTTTTAAAATGTGTTTTAGTGACTTTACTTCTTATAAGACACGTCCTCCTCTTCCTCCTCCCCTAATTGACTTAAGTTCTATCCCAAACTAGAGGAGAGACTAATTGTGTGAGACGCACAAGAAGGAAGGAAGAAAAAGAAGAAAAGCTTAGCAAAAAGCATAAGAAAACCATGGTTTTTTATGCTCTTTCCTTCACTAATATTGTTCCCCTCCTTCTCTTCTCTTTTTCTATGGTTTTAATGTTTGATTTGAGACTATTTTGGGGCTGGTTTAGTAGGAGAGAGTTGGAAATTGAAGGAGAGGGCTAAGGCATAAGAAAGCTCTTTGGAAAAGCATTTAATCATGTAAGAATCATGACTTCTTATTGCTTCTTTTTGGTTGTTCTCTTAGGGGTGAGTGATAAACATATATTTCTATCTATTTTATTCTCCTAAACATAGGCATTTTAATAATAAAATATGGCTTTAAGACTTTAATTGGATAAGATTTTGTTTTAGAAGCCATTTCTATATTTTAGGAAATTATTTACAAGTTTTAGAATTTTAATGCATAAAGTTCTTTAAATGATTTTGTGAATTTTTCTATTGAATTGTTCTTACTATTTGTGCAAAGTTTTTGTTGGCCAATGGGAATTTTAAAGATAGAAATTAATTTAAAAAATGATTGAAGCTTCATGAGTGGATTAAGAGCTAAACAACATGTGAGAAGCTACGTGACTCATGAAGGGAAACAAAGCCATGCATGTAGGGGCAGCAGCTGAACAGAAATGGAAGCAACATGGTTCATTAGTGGATTCATGAGAAGAGCACGAGGAAGCATTAGTTGCTTGTGTGAAACAAGAAGCTGCATAGGTATTTTAAAGAAGAAGAAGGCTTGAGAGAAAATAAGAGAGTAGCTGTACGTGGAAGACACACTCAAAATTTGTTTTTGAGTGGCTCGTCGCGCAACCCTCAAAATAAAACTAGGTTGAACTAAATATGTAGCTAGTGACACAACCTAGGTCATCTCCCACATTTATCTACTACCCTAGACTCAATAGATTCATCATTAACAGCTTTAGACATGAATTCATCACTAGAATCACAGCTAGGAGTAGAAATTCCAAGTGCATCAATACACAATGAATCATGAACATCAACAAATGTGTCAATTTTGCTCAATGAGTTACCACAATCAATCAATTTAGGAGATTCAACAACAATTTCCTCATTAACTTCCTCATCATGCAATTCAGAATCAACAACATTATATACATCAAGAATCACAGTGCTATCATGTATACTAGAATCAATTCTAACAAATTGTAATGTATTAGAAGATGGAAGGATATTACCCGATGAATAGGACTCTTCCTCCTCTAAACATTCCCTTCTAATTTGCTCTTCAATTGATTCATTAGCACTTGAAGTAGGTTGATTCATTTGAAATCCTGAATCCGTCATGAGATTATCCATCATTTGTTGATCTTAGAGTTGTAACCATTCAGTTCCCCGTTGGACCATTTGCTCTAATTGTTGGTTTTGAATAATACAAGCTTCCATTAGCTGCTCTTCCCAATTCTGTTCCCCTTGGACCTCTTGTTGCATATACCCCTCATGATAATTGTAATTATCATACTCTGGTTCTTTCCTATGGAAGTTGTGGTATGGTTGGTAGCTAGGGTGAACTTCATAAGGATGATGGTGTGGTTGGTAGCATGGTTGTTGGACTTGTTGATATTGTTGGCTTTGTTGCTCTTGTTTTTGTCTTTCAAGAAGATCTTGAAGCATTGACATGGCTTCATCCAACTTCTGAGAAATCCTATGCTTTGTACAAGAATCATAGACACCTTGATTAGAATAATGATATGGATTCATTTAAAGCAAAGAAAAATTGAGAAATTCAATTAATTTCAATACAAGCAAAATCACTGATAAATTATAACTAAAATTAACTTTTTAATTCAAGAAAATAAAATTTCAATGAAACTAAGACTTACTTAACTCTCAAAAACACTCCTAAACAGAGGTTAATGATGTAAAATAAACTCACAAAAAATAAAGAAAGTAAATCCGGAAAAATTGAAAAATTCCTAAAAAATTCAAGAAAATACTAAAAAATTCGAAAAAGTGCCTTAAACATTGGAATTTGGCCAAAAAATGGTGCACCTAATAGCTTTTCTATTACTTTTGCTCAAAACACCCAAAAACCTTGGAAAACAAAGTTTGAGAATTTTCTGGGCACTTTAAACAAAAATTTCAGCAAGCAGGACACTTGACGCGTAACACTGAAATCAGCCAATTCTAAGTTCAAAACAAAACAAAAATTAAACCAAAATAGAACAAAAATAGAGTTAAAACACCTAGAAAACTTTCTCAAACAATTGAAAATCCAATTCCCTGGCAACGGCGCCAAATTTTGAGTGTGTCTTCCACGTATAGCTATTCTCTTATTTTCTCTCAAGCTTTCTTCTTCTTTAAAATATCCATGCAGCTTCTTGTTTCACACAAGCAACTAATGCTTCCTCGTGCTCTTCTCATGAATCCATTAATGAACCATGTTGGTTCCATTTCTGTTCAGCTGTTGCCCTTACATGCATGGCTTTGTTTCCCTTCATGAGTCACGTAGCTTCTCACATGTTGTTTAGCTCTTAATCCACTCATGAAGCTTCAATCATTTTCTAAATTAATTTCTATCCTTAAAATTCCCATTGCCCAACAAAAACTTTGCACAAATAGTAAGAACAATTCAATAGAAAAATTCACAAAATCATTTAAAGAACTTTATGCATTAAAATTCTAAAATCTTGTAAATAATTTCCTAAAATATAGAAATGGCTTCTAAAACAAAATCTTATCTAATTAAAGTCTTAAAGCCATATTTTATTATTAAAATGCCTATGTTTAGGAGAATAAAATAGATAGAAATCTATGTTTATCAGTGAGTTTCGGCCAACTATAGACCACTTAAAAGGGAATACGTTTTGACCAAAACCAAGTAAGGAACAAGGGTTTTAGAGTGTGGAAATTAAGAATATGGGATTGGAATTGAATAAGAAGCATTAGAAATTAAGTTGTAGAATCTAGGGATTTAGTTACATCTTGACAATATATGAAGCTTCCTAGTGATGATTTAGGTTGTCTAAGAGTGTGTATGAATTCTCAAGACATCTAAGAAGCCTCACATGTGCCAACCCCCTAAAGAAAATAAATGAAACTCTATGGTCCATTTGCTCCTCCATGTCTCAGCCTAGGTAGAGATAAAGCACCTTGGAAGATTTATTTTTAATTCTAAAGATATGAAGGGCCTAAACAAGATTAATGAACACCATAGGAAGTATTGGAATGAATTCAGGAATCATGGTTTGTGAGATGGAGGTGTAGGCTCCATTTTAAGACATAAAGAAGCAACTTGTGTCTAAGCTCTTTGAATTGAAATTGTGATGGCTCTAAGGAATCTAAATAGAGTCAAGACACTTGGATTGAATGAAAAATGGGAGCCAAGATCATGAATTCTAAAGGTTGTTTCATTGTGTCTTGTATGGAACCATAATGGAATTATATGAGAAAGTAGACATGCGTAGAGTTTGTATAAGGCTAGAACTTGTTCCAATGATTAAATCATGTTTCATTTGATGTGTCCAGGCTAAAGAATCAAGCCCCAACTAGTTGCATGTGTTAGGTCAAAAAGGATAAGAAATAATTAAAGAGAAAAGCTTGTTTTCTTACTTCAAGGTAGCTCTCTAAACTTTCTCACATGCATTGTCTAGATGTTTGCTTGTCATTGAGTTCTTATGTGCATGTTTGAACTATGAAATATGTTTCTAGCCATTAGTTACATGTGATGGTACCATTATGCTTCTTGAAAGGATTTTATGAATGTAATCTAGCTTCAATGGGTATGGTTATGCTAAAAGTCTCTTAGTATGGGTAAGGATGAGCCAAAAGTCCTTAGGAATGGGTGAGATGTAACACCATAATTTCCTAGCCTCTCTCATGCAATTTCTATGCTTCATGCCACTCACTTCTCAAGAATCACAAGAAAATGGCATATAAAGTAATGGATTTCTTTGTGTTGCGCTATGCATAAATTTTTCTTTCGGAGTCTCGTGGGCCATATGGACTCATGAATTATATTGTCATATTTAAATACATAGATACAACTTGAATTCATCACTAAATTAGGCCTAGAGCTCGTGCAAGGCAAGGGAATGCATAAAATTCATAGTTTCCATTTCGGCCAGAATTTCCCCACTTTTATCACAAAATTTGGAAATTTATAACTAATTCTAGAAACATTGAAATCATGTATTCTTTACCATTTTGGAAATCTACACATGTATACTTTATGCTAAAAATATGTCCAGACTATGAGACATAACACAGAGGATGTTTGACATTTGAAAAGGTGCAGAGGTCAGACTGGCTACTGGTACTGATACAGGTTTCTGCTACAAACTTTAAAAATGTAAAATTAATTCCAAAAAAATTGCAATCCATGCAAATGATACCAATCTGAAAATCTACGGATGTTGGCTAGAAGATAAAAATAACTCCAAACCAGTTTAGGCATGTCCAGGCATTGAAAACCAATCAAAAAGTAACCTAGGTCAGTCTAGAAGCCTGATACTGGACAAAAACTTTAAAAATTCATATCTCCCTCTCTAGACATCCAAATGAGGTGTTTCTAGTTGGTACAAGTCACTAGAAATATCTAGGCTCTCCCTACAAACTTTTGTAGCAATTGGATATCATTTTCCCCCAGAGTGATAGAATTCATTTTCGAACCAATGTGAACAGTACCATAAACCAAAATTAGAATTTTTTCCAACTTTGAAAATTCATCAAATATTCCATAGACTTCCAAAAATTCTGCACTTTAGCTTTCTGAAAAGCTCTCAACAAGCTCTAAATTCATGCCAAATCTCAGATCAAGAAGAGATTATTTAGACAAAAAGTGTTATAGGTTTCCAATATGGTCAATTTTGCTCCATATTAGATATCAAGTGTGCCCAAATGGTCTTTCTTGGTGTTTGGTATGTCTTGGGCAAGTTTAAAAGCATGATTATGACTTGTATAAACTGATTAAGTGTTTTTAAATCTCATGCATCTCAATTTGGCCATTTCACTTCCATTAATGCATACATTTCCATAATACTAGTTTCGCTATTACATGTCCAAGATGCACATTTCCATACATATAACCTTAAATCTCATTTATACATGATACATTAGAATAATTTTACATGTTCATAATATCATAGGACATATGCAACACTGGATTACAACATTTGGCCTTAAAGAAACAAAATCCATGCACTTTGATGTCATGCTTTCATCTCTTAAGTGGTTGAATCCCATTTCCTTGTTCTCTTGGTCCACCTAGCATGTTAGAACATTGGAGAGAAGGGAATGAGATTCAAAGAATACCAATAGCTCATATCCCTTTCAATCACACATAAAGTATGCAATACAAGCCTTGAAAATGTATGCATGGACATATTAACATATGTGAGCATTCAAGAAACATTCTTACCATTTGAACAAGTCATATATAACATACATAGGCTTGCCAAATGAGTGGATTAGCGTCACCCATTTACTTATAGATTTTGGACTTGCCTCACCCATTTTCTTTAAGAGGTTTTTGACTTAACCTTACTCTTGGGAGTCAACCTCATTTTTGGAAGACTCTTTCCTTTGTCTCAACCAAATTTAAGGGTTTTTGGCTCATCCTTACCATGGTTAGAGGGTTTTTGGCTTCTCCACACTTAGGCAAACTAAAGAAAGCACATAAAACATCATTTAAATGCATAAAACATCACCATGGTACCATGGAATGAAAGCTCATGCTAAAATACTTTTCATAACTCAAAACATATATACATACTTTCAAAGACAATGTAAACACACATCCATGCATGAAAGAATGTGGAGAGAGCTACCTTACTTGTATTTACACACTTTTTCCTTGAGTCTTGAATCCTCTCCCTTGACCTCACACACCCAAGAAGGTGGAGATCATCTCTTTTGGCCTAAACACAATTTATGGAAGCCAATTAGGTTCATGTAGTTAATTTTAAGGCCACACATCTTCCTTAAATACTAACTTGGTCTATTAATCCCTTTATAGTTCCAAGAATGTAGGTAATGAAGCAACATCCATCAAATGAGTTCTAGGCTCCATTCTTTCCTTTCATATATGATTCTTGACTCCTTTTAAGCCTCTTGGAGCAATCACACAATTAAAATAAAGAGCTTAACTACATGTTGCTTCTTTAGGTCATATTATGGAACCTAAGACACCAATTCATTCTCTAGGCCTCCTAAATTTTTCCAAAGGTTTCTCCTCATTTTCATCCTTCATATATGACTCAAAAATAGATTTGAAAATTTTAAAACTCTCCCTAGGTGTCTCAACCCCCTTTGGCTGAGATTATGCTTCATTTAGCCTCCACATAAGTTTGCTTTGTTTTCTACATGGAAGATGCATATGGGGAGACTTCTAGGGATCTTAGGAACTCATTCAAATATTCATTTAGGCCTAGGAATAATTACATCAAATCAGATTTCAAGGGAACCCAAAAATTTAAAACTCTCCCTAGTTATCTCAACCCTCTTTAGCTGAGACTATGCTTCATTTAGCTCCACAGAAGTTTGCTTTGTTTTCTACATGGAAGATTCATATGGGGAGACTTCTAGGGATCTTAGAAACTCATTCAAACATTCATTTAGGCCTAGGAATAATTACATCAAATTAGATTTCAAGGGAACCCATGAAACCTTAAGTTTGCCACCTTGAAAATTAATGATATTTTCTTGAATTTCTTTGCATATTCTTACTCTCCTCCCCTAAATTCATGGAATTTACCCTTGGTTATAGCTAAAATTCAAGCCCTTTTGGAGCTACATATATGGGGTGAAATAGGGAGAAGGATGGGGAGGAAGTAGCTACTATAGGATGGAAGATTTACCTTATTTTTTTCGTGTTTGCTTGCTTGATTCTCATTTTCCTTGGCCTTCTCTCTTCAAATCCGAATTTTTCCTGTTGTTCCTCCCTTAAAATAGATCCATATACTTCAATATAACTATAGGAAAGAAAGGGAAATGGAGAAGAAGAGGTTTGCTAAGGAAAGAGCATGAAAAATAACCAAAAATCTATACTTTTTACCTTGTCTTTCTCCTTCCTTCATCCTCCTCTTGGTTCGCCTCATCCTTGAGGGTTTTCTTCTGGTCTAGGGCAGAAACATAATGGGCTGAATGAATAAGGAGGTGGGGTGCCACTTATATGTAGGTGGGAGGAAGAAAGACTTTTCAAAAATTTTCATTTTGCCCTTCGTTCTTGGCATTTTCTTTTCTAACTCGTTTTAGCTCCTTTTTGAGAACCATCTTTTCCATTATGAAATTTAAGTTCCTAATTTAGTAAAATGCCTTTGGAATCACTTAAATAGAAGCTAAAACTTTCCTGAACGAATTAATCAAAGTTTAGGTGCAGTAACATTGGAAAAAGTCCACCAGAGGGGCTTTAGCTATCTCGGGGCTTCCCATGGTTTTCAGTGTGGCTGAGAACCTTGGAGAACCAAAAAATTTTATTTAAAAAGCCCTCCTGTGTGAATTCCAAAATTTACTCAAAATGACGAAAATGCCCTTATGTTTCGTCAACCTTTCGTTCAAATTTGTTTCTTCATTCGAGCTCTATTTTTCTTTTTGTCTAAAACTAGGATTCTCATTTTTAACAGTCTAAAATGCTTTCTAAATTTTTTGGGGCTTTAACTAATTCAGTTCGGGGGACATGCTTTTATATCCGGTGAATTTTGTTCATTTACGGAGAAACTGTACATTACGTTTTCTTTCATTTTCGGAGAACCGGATATTACATGAGACAAAGCCAAAAGTTTCAAAAAGAGTGAGGCGAAGTCAAAAGTCCTTGAAAGTGGGTAAGGTAAATCCAAAAATCCCAAAAAAAATTGGGTGAGGCTAGACCAATGCTTTTGAGAGCCTATGTTTGCCATGTACGAGTTTATATGACAAGGAAAATGATTTATGTATGTTCATTAGTAGCTTATATGGCATGCATGCATTCTTTGACATATAAATGCATCCTTGATGTATGTTTGAAAGGGTAAAGAGCTATTAACATTCTTTGAATCTCACTCTTTCCCCTACATATGTCTATGTTTAAATAAGCTAAGTGGACCAAGAAATGGAAGCCAAACATCTTGAACAGCAAGGCTTTGACAATGAAATAGATAATTAGGCATTTTGATGGCATTTAGTTGTCAAAACTTGTGACCACATGTTGTAAATGTGATGTAGACCTTTGAGCATCTTCAAATGTATGTAAATATGATGTATGTATTCATTTTGAAGTCAAATGAATGAATATGAAAGTTTTTGCCATCCATATGCCATTATGTGTATGATTGCAAGTGGCAAGGTGATAATGAGCTCCATGATAATTTGAACCATTTGGCATACTTCTATAGGCTATAGTTATGCTTTTCGACGTGTTCAAATGGTTGTGGAAAGATGAGAAAGTCATTTGGTACATGTTGAACCCTTTATGGACTTCAATTTTGACTATTTCTTGAGCTGAACCAAAGTTTAACCAAATTGATGAGTTTTTGCATTAAATTTGCCCAAAAAATAGGCCTCATCTAGATCTTTTAATAGAGCTAAAGAGCACCTAAATTGGAGCTCTATAGAATTTATTATGAATTTTCAACGTTGGCCAAATTATGTAGAATTATCAAGAGTATTGTTCATATGATTAGTTTGCTTTCCTATGTCATTCATAGGACAATTGAAGTCCAATACATATGAAAATTTTATAGCCATAAATTAAATGTCATAAGCTTTCCATAGCCACTGAGAATACTTCATTTAGAGCTCTATAAAGGGAGAAACAAATTTTTGAAGTTCCAAGGTCTGTAGTTGTTTGAAAGCATGACCCGATGTACTATTCTATTACTTTTCATAAGTTAAATGCTATTGTCTTGGTCTAGAATTATTTTTAGCTATTATTTAACATCCAAATATTTCTAGAAAGCTATCATAGGAATGATTTTGATTTTTTTAAAATTAGTTATAAATTTCCAAATTTCATATCAAAAAACTGATACAGCAACCCGAGAGCAAAATTCTAGTTTTGTGAAATATAGTTCTAAATCCGTGAATTGTGAGATGGATTTTGATATTTCTGATATGAATGGATATGTTATAGATGGAAAATGAAATTGGTAAGCTCATATGGTTCCTAAAGCCAAGAATAAATTAATTAGACATTCAATGACATAAATTGTCGCTGCCAAAAAATTGTTATTTTCATGT
Source organism: Erythrophleum ivorense (assembly GCA_026724425.1). Taxonomy (NCBI): domain Eukaryota; kingdom Viridiplantae; phylum Streptophyta; class Magnoliopsida; order Fabales; family Fabaceae; genus Erythrophleum; species Erythrophleum ivorense. The sequence continues at coordinate 18,670 of JAIUCV010001289.1, forward strand.
ATTTGTATTAAGATAAGCCTTTATGATGAAATGTAGAGATTAAGAAGCTAAGGTATTACATTTAGGAGGTCTAGTCTATCATAGGTCATGTAGGATTTTACAAGAGATTCATACAACATTTTAGTAAGATTGCATTGCCATTGTCTAAGCTATTATAAAAGATGTTGATTTTCATTTTGATGATGCATGCAAAGCAGCATTTGATGAGCTTAAGAAGAGATTGACTTCCTCACCCATTATTTACTCTCTTGATTGGAGTGTCTCAGTTGAGTTTTTATGTGATGCTTCCAATTATTCTTTAAGAGCAGTTTTAAGCTAGAGAATGGATAAAAAGTCCCATGTGATAACTTATGCATCCAAGACTTTGGATGGGGGCTCAAGCAAATTATACCACAGAAAAAGAATTTCTTACTATTATTTTTGCTTTGGATAAATTTAAGTCTTATTTGCTTGATACTAAAGTAATTGTTTTCATCGATCATTCAACATTGAAGTACTTGTTGAAGAAGCATGATGTGAAGCCGAGGTTGATTAGATGGATGCTTTTGCTTCAAGATTTTGACATTGACATCTGGTGTAAAAGTGGAGCAAAAAACTTAGTGGCTGACCATTTGAACTATATTAAGACTCTAAAGGTAGATCCTTTACCTATTGATTATGATTTTCTGGATAAGCATTTATATACTGTGCATAGTTTTTAACCATGGTATGTGAACTTAATGAACTATCTAGTTGCATTTAAATTACCTGTTGACTTGAATAAACATTGGTTGGATAAGTTTAACCGTGGAAACTATATAGTGACCAAGTGATTAGACATTGTGTGCTTGATATAAAATTTGATTCTGTCTTGGTATGGAAATCTTAGGATGTGAACTACATGTTGTAAAAATTTCAGATGAAATTGAGTTCATTTGCCCTGTCAAATGCAATAGAACAATAACTTTAGTCGAAATCGAAGGCATATGACAGGCCCAAAACTTTAAAAATGCATATATTAAGTTACACAACTCCAAATTGGGTGATCTCAGTGGCCATGGAAAGCTTATAATGTCAATTATATTTTGTAAAATGTCATTTATATTAGACCTCATTGGCCCCCAAAAGACATGAAATATCAGAGCTATGCAGTGTGAATAGTACCAAGACTATTTTAAATATTCTGCACAATTTTAGAAATTTGTAAAATATTTTATATAGCTCCAAAAATTTTGGTTCTTTATTTGCCAAAAAGCTCTAAGAGGTGTCTAAATGCACGCCAAATCCTAGGCTCAAACCAGATCATTTAGGCCACCTTTGACATAAGAGTTGTTTATAGAAATTTTAAGACTAACTTTGGTTCCAATTTAGACCATTTGGAATCCAATTGGCTCCTTTCCACTTTGAGCACATTTCTTTTAACCTAAATAACATTTATAATCATTCCATGTCATGCCAAAATGGTTAGATCAATATTTGACCCTTGAATATCCAAGATTTCATACATTCATCATGTCATCCCATATATCAAATTCTACCATAATGCACATGCATTGCCCAAAATGGTTATACATTTTTATCCTCATACTTTTACACATGGTTCCATCATTATCTATGAAGTAACATATTTATATACATCAAAGATCCATCATGATACATATAAAATGTCATATACATACGTATAACAAAAATTGGTACAACATAGTGTCTTAATACATCGTTTCCTAACATCTATTGATTTTCATGAACTAGAATATGGGCTATAAATTAGAATCCTTCCTTTAATGAGCTCATGAACACATTGGTCTATTATAAGCTATCCAATGTCATGACTGTATATGTTGTAATGGTATTAACTTAATATTTAATACCATCAAAGCATAATCTATCAATTGGTTTAAAAATTGATTAATGCTCATCCATATATAATTTGATTAAAATATTCCAACAATCTCCTACTTAGATAGTAATAATCAATTGTCAGACAAAGCTATAACAAATTAACTCACATGTACCAAGAAGATCAAATAACTAATAAGTACCTTAGCCAAAAAAAATTGAAAAATGAAATCACAAACCAAGAGCATTGAATCAGATAGAGAAAAAAATGTTTTAAATGCCAACAAGGTTTCAAAACTAAATTAAAATGGAATAGTAAATAAAATATATCTAAAACATTTGTTTATCCAAATGTAAAGTACATCAAAATGTCGCTCAAGAACATAACACAAACTCTCATTAAACTAAGGTATCATCAAAAGATTTTACAAGACACATATGAGTTATAGGCCTTTGAAAAACTTCGATAGGTAAGTCTTTGGTTAGCAGATTTGCTAGAATATGATTCATGGAAATATGTTCAATCTAAGTGTGAGATTCACAAATCTTCTCTTTGATGAACAAGAACTTAATGTCGAAATGTTTGGTTCATCTAGAATTCCTATGATTTTGAAAGAAACATACAATAGAAGTATTATCACAATAAATAGTTAATGGTCAAGATATGTTTTCAACAAGATGCACATCATAAATTAATTTCTTTAACCAAATGGCCTAACAAAGGGCTCATAACAAGTAATATAGTCCACTTCCATAGTTAAGGCAGTTGTAAGTCTGTGTTTAGCATTTTCCATAAAACAACTTTTCCAGATATCATAAAGATATATCCAGAAGTAGATTTCAAATTATCTACATAATTTGCATTATCTAAATCTAAGTAACTAACAATTTTAAGAGAATCAAATTGTTTGTCTGTTGACATATAGTTTTTAGTAACTTATAGGTATCTTATAACTTTCTTGGCACCTTTCTAGTGATCTAATTTGATTACTCAAGTATTTGCCATGCACAGTAATAGAAAAGCTATATATGAGCAAGTGCATACTTAAGCATCCATTAAGCTACCAATAGTAAAAGCATATAGAATTATTTCCATTTTAATCCTCTCTTTATCATTTTGAGGACACGGTGATCTAGACAACCACCTTTATGAACAAGCACAACATAAAAAGAACAAGAGTGCATGTAAAATTTCTTAAGCACTTTATCAACATAAGTGCCTTGAGACAAACCAAGAATACTAGAGACCTATCACAATGTATTTTTATCCCAAGAACATAAAAGGCCTCACTAAGATCTTTCACGCCAAAGTGATAAGAAAGCATGTGTTTTGTCTTATTCAAGAAATTAAACAAGACCATTAGATTGACTTATATAAATATCTTTAAACAAAATTCCATTCAAAAAGGTAGTTTTAATGTCCATTTGTTGAAGTTTCAAATTATAATGGGCAATTAATCCCATACCCACTCTTAAAGAATCTTTAGTAGATATCAGTGAAAAGGCATCTATATTATCAATTCCTTCTATTTGATTATAGCCCTTTATAATAAGTCTGACATTATATCTTTCAATTTCACCTATGACTTCATGCTTAGTTTTGAAGTCCCACTTACAACCAATAACTTTGCACCATTTAGGTGATTCTATAATTTCCCAACCATGATTATAATACTTTGAAGACAATTCATCCTTCATGGCCTTTAACTATTTGGATAAATTAGGACTTGATATTACTTCTTGATAGGAAAGCAGGTCTAAAATATTAATCACATCAAATTCTTGTTCCTACAAATAAACCTTTTAACCACTCGAAATTGGAAGCCTACAAATTGTTACACCATAGCATATCCCTCATTCTTAATATATATATATATACATGTATGGTCATTGAAGGCAAATTTATGGTGATCAAACCCTTAACAACATAAATTTTAGTGACTAAAAGCATCAAATATATAACAATCTTAACTCCTAATTAAGCTAATTAAGTATAATTGTACTCTTAATAACTAGTAATTAAAGTTTAATACCGATAATAGTTTAGTAACAATTGAAAATACAAGGAAATTTGAGCCTTTAGATCATAAATAATCATCATCAAGATATACATGAGGGTTTGTGTTTATAGGAAATTAAAATTTTCATTTGAAATCTTCATCTTACACAACAATGATTCTAAGAAGCATAAAATGCATATATGTAAGTTTACAAGTCAATACTCAGCATCTACAAAGTAAGAACTGGGATTTAATAACTAAAATGATGGTTTTTAAACTTAGGTCACAACATAATTTGAATCTTGAACTCTGGGATTAAAAACTTGAACTTGCATTGCGACCTAATGGCCTTATGCCATAACTAAACTCTATTCTAGAACATAAAACTCATGAAGACCCGGTCCTTGCCATGGCTCAAGGTGTTTGCACTATGGCAAGATGTCTTACTAGACCTCCATTTTCCATTTGCCCAATTCTTACTGCAATGAGATCTTTTCATGCCACAGCGAGATTGCTTTCTGAAGCAAAACTCACCACTTTGCTCAACTTGTTCCATAACCAAAAGTATTATGCTATGGCACATCTCAATTCTGTAACTCTTTAGATGAAATTTGGCCACAACTCCAATGGTTTTGGCTGCGACTTGATTCTCTACTATCACCCCAAACCAAGATACATAAACTAACTTATCTATAACACTCCAAATTACATCCTAGGAACTTTTTATAGCCAAAAGAAAAGTTTTTAAAGCTCATATCCACTTGTAATCAACACTTAATGGACTTATCCACTCCAAGAGCCCAAGGGCTACCCACGCTATTCCTTTTTTAAAATATAGCAATACATATTGATAATTGACAACAAATGGAACTAAGAGCACCTCAAGTGTAAACTCAAAAATGTGCACTTCACTATCTGAGCAAGTTGGATTAAACTAATTAAATGGGCTCCTATCCTCAAAACCCTAGAACAACCTCATATGCAAAATACGACTATGGCACTCCCTATAACCTACATGGGACATATATGACAGTAGAAATCAAATGACAGAATTAAGGCTAACATCGCAATTTATATAACGAGCATATCTTCTGATTGATAAGCAATTCTTCATATATAACATACTAGTTCATATTTACTTAGAAAAGTGTAATTACATTATATTTTATATAAATTAATCTAGCCTCATTGAGGTTAAATCCTAAGTTATAAAACATTAAAATACCTATACATGGTAATATGAATGCACCATGATGCCATACAAAATAATTACAAGAAAAAAAAGATCTACACTAAATTAAATGTCCAGGTGCTAAAATCCCACATAAGGCCTAGGGCTAGGAGTGGTCATTCACTTGCTTCCCTTTTTCTTTAGCCGAAGACCTTTACCAAAAATTGTTAACTCATGAATAGGGGTGAGATGTGAATTCCAGTAACCAAGAGCAATTTCATTGATATGTGCCATATAATCAACATAAATGCATTTCATTCAAATAAATACTAGAAGCATAGTATATGATTCAGCAAATGAACTAGTTTGACTGTTAGTGACTACTATCATATACTAGCAATTATAGTTAACATGTTAATAGCCAAAACTAAAGGGAAAAGGGCTCAATCATAGCACCAACTCTCTCATCAATCATGCTCAAGCCTCTATCCATTTCAATGAGTAAAATCATAACCCAATGCATGATCATGGCACAAGGCATGGGTAGAAGTATGATCATAGCTCCACCATGGACATGATCATGGTCCAACAACAATAATAGTCAAACCAATCATTTAACATGGAAAACACATAAGGGTATCAAATATATGATTAAAATGAACATATGCATGGAATTACAATCTCTAGTTACCTCACGTAGTTGCTAAAACCTTAAGAATTATGAACAAGTGCCAAACACTTCAAAGGCCCTAAATCAATTGAAACACAACTCTTAGCCATTATCCTTTAATAGAATTAGGCACCCATTCAATTTAATCAATAAGAGCTACTTAGAAAGCACTTACCTAGCCTCCAATTAGTTTCAAATTTTGGATTTAAGTTTCCTAACCTAAAAACTATAGCAATTCACTCCAGGTTCCTTACATTTTTGCACAATGACATAATCTAATATACAAGTTAGTCATTAGGATCAAATTCCAACATAATAACACATTAAAATAGAGGGTAATACTTACCTAATCATCTTTCTAACCTCTAGCTTCAAAAATCATATAAGAAACCACCAATACCCATTTTCAAAATTAGGAAGAAGGTAAAAGTCCACTAAATGAAAAACTAATTGGAATAAATTAAAGAGGAAGATGAGAGGATCAACTTTTGTATAGCTTACATTGGCTAAAAATCCCTATAATTGAGCAGACTGAAGCTAAAATGGTGGCAAAACCCTAGCCTCCCTTTTATGTGCATCCTCTTTTGTGTTTTGCAGAATGGGACAAATGGGCTACACTAATATTAAGGTTCTTCTCATTTTTAGGGGTTTGAAAGAAATAGGTTGATCCAATGGACATCTTATCTAAATGGCCTTCTATTCTAAATATTGGGCCATAGCTAGACAAGCCCTATTATGCTGGGTGTAACAAATATAATTTTTGTAAAACAATGAAATAGTCGTATAAAAGCAAGTCCTCTAAAATGAGCTAGATAATGTCCTAAAAAATTTGGATAGAGTCCTAGATTCCTAAAAATGATAATTCCAGGTTCAGATGGAAAGAAAAATGGAGCTAGGATGGAGAAACAAATTATGACAAAAATTGACGAAACATAATGGTATCTTCATAAATAAGTACAACTTTTAAAAAAAACACACTGGTAGGCTTTTAAATAGAAAATTTGGCTTGCCCAGGGTTCTCAGAGGCCCCAAAAACCATGGGAAGCCCCAGGATTGGTAAAACCCTTCGGTGTACGTTTTCCAATGGCCGTGAGCCCAAACTTTGATGGATTCATTTAGGAAGGTTTTAACTCCAATTTGAGTGATTCCAAAAGTATTTTACTAAATTAGGAACCTAAATTTTATAATGAAAAAGACAGTTCTAAAAAAGGAGCTAAAATGAAGCCAAAATGAAATTGCCATTATAGAAGGATGAAATTGAAATTTTTGAAAAAGTGAGTTCTTGAATGTTCCATAAGCTTCTTGTCTCTTCTCCCTCTCATATAGCATGACTTTCCTCTACCCAAAATGAAGAAAATGACCAGCTTCTTAAGGCACACCAAGAGAGAAAGAAGGAGGAAGAAAAGCTAAGAAAGGTAAGGAAAATTGGAGAAATTCATGCTTCTTTCTATTCCATCTTTATTCCTTTCCTTTCCTCCTTTCTTTCCATGGTTTAGTTGAGATGAATGGTTCTGTTTTTGGTCCAGAACTTAGGGGAGGAGTTCGAATTGCTTGAGGAGGAACAAACCAAGAAGAAAGAGCTTTGAAAACACACTTGAATCTAAGGTAAATTCTTGCTTATGTTACTTTCTTCTCTTGCTTCTTCTTGGTGTGTGTTTTGGCCTCATATAGAACCATATGAAGGGGGAGTTTTCTATCCAAAAACAAGATAGGAATTAGGGTTTTAGGCCATGGAGAAGAGGAATATGGCAAGAAATTCTAAGAAAGTTCAATAAAAATTAAGATAGGAAAGTGTGGTGTTCTTTAGGGTTTTGTGAAATCTGATTTTGTGTGAGTATTCCCTTGGCTATTTGAATGTTTCCTTGAGCTCTTAAAATCTCTAGAAACCCTCCCAAGTGGCTCTCCCATCAAGGAAAAATCAAGAAGCTTGTGAACCTCCATTATGGTGCTAGGTTTAGCTAAGCAAGGTTCCATGGGCTAAGGGATATTTTAATTTGTTCTAGCCTTGGTTTGGGAATTTATATGATGTTAAAAAATGGAAGAAATCATTTGAAAAAAATTTAGGAGCAATGGATTGGGAGATGGGATAATGGTGTCCATAATGGTACTTTGTGAAGAACCTTGATTTTAAGCTTGTGTAAACAATTGTGTGAGGGCTCCAAGGACTTTGAATGAGGCCAAGAAGCCTAGAAATGGAAAGGGATGGAAGCCTAGAACTTGAACTATGAAGGTTGCTTCAATAGGCCATTTATGGAGCCATTATGCCACTTATGGAACCAAGTGTGTGTTTAAGAGTGAGTTTAATGTCTTGGCTTGCTTCAAAAGTGTAATTGTGTGTTGTTTATGGTGTTTAGGCTAAGAGAACACCAATCCACCTAGGTGTGCTTGTGAAGCCGAAAAAGGGAAGGAGAAAGACCAAAGAAAGTTTGCAAGATTCAAGATAGCTCTCCACCTCATTCTCCTTGCATTTTTGTATGCTTGTGTATGCTCTTGTGATGTGAAAACATGCCACTTGATGTCTTGAGATTGCATTGATACCAATATGTTGTCATGAAGGCTATTGATAGTGAGAATGGCTCATAAGGGTGAGGTGATACCAAAAGTCCCTTAATGTGGGTAAGAAGGTGCCAAAAGTCTCAAGGCATGGGTGAGATTAAGCCAAAAGTCTCTTGGATGAGTAAGGCCAAGTCAAAAGTCCCTAGGCGAAGGGTGAGGCATATCTAAAAGTCCTAGAAATTGGGTGAGGCAAAATTGAAAGTCCCTAGAGCTTCTTGATGACATGATTATGAAAGTGTGGCATGAGAATCTTAAAAATATGCATTCATGCTCCAACTAGCTTGTTTACTTGTACACTTGATGTATGTATGCCTTGAATGTGTGTGTGAATGGGTGTGTGAGCTATTGAGATTCTAGAAATCTCACTCTCCTTCCTTCCATCATCTTGAAATGCCTAGATGATGTTCAAGAAGCAAGGAAGGCAAGCCAAGAGCATTGAAAAGTCATACTTTGTTCATTATATAGCTTGTTATGTATTTGAATACCAAAGTTACTTTGTACATATTATTTTTGTAATATAAGACCATGAACAATTATAATATGATGTATAAATCTTATATGGAGCACATGTGGCACGAAATCAATATAAATGTGGATTTTGGTATTTTAATGGCTTGTAGTTACAAGTGTATTCTTGGATGCAGGATGGTCCAATTAAGATGCATGGGGTTTGGGACTACTTGGGCAATTCACACAAATCATATTCATGCTTTTAAACTTACCCAAGAGGTGTCAAACATTAAAGGAGGCCATTTGGACAGATTTGGTATCTCATATGGCACAAAAATGACCACTTTGGTGAGCTATACCACTTTTTGTCCAAATGAGCTCTTCTTGATATGATATTTAGTAAAAATCTAGAGCTTATTGAGAGATTTTTGGGAAGGTAAATTGGATATTATTTGGAGATCTACAGAATTTTTTGTGAATTTTTAAAGTTGGCAAATTTTTTAGTTTTTGGTTAGTGCACTGTTCATCTGGTCCGAATTTTGTTCTTTATCATTCATAGGGCAAATGATGTCCAATTTTCACAAAATCTTACAAGGAGAAACTAGACCTTACCAGTGACCTGTGACAATTAGAAGCTCCTCATTTGGACGTCTAGAGACGGAGATATGAATTTTTGAAATTGTTGTTCTATTCCAGGTGCAACTCCAGACCCGTGTTATTGTTTGATTGATTTTTAGGATTTGAATGCTTTTGGATTAGTCTAGAACTATTTTTCCCCTCTAGTTAAAATCTGTAAATTTATAAATTGGTATAGATTATATGTATTGGATTTTTTTGAAATTAATTATGAATTTTCAAAATTTATATCAGTAAGCTGTATCAGAATTTTGGACAGCTCAACCTCCCTGCCTTTTCTATTGTTAAACATGGTCCAGATGAGATTTTTATGGCTAGAAACTATTTTTAATATAAATTTATCATCTAGAGTCTTCCAAAAAGCTATGGTGTGTGGGATTTTGATTTTTCTACATTTAGTTATGATTTTTCAAAGTTTCCTTTCAAATCTGTCACTGTACAGCCACGAAGAATGAAGGAAATTTTGGAGCTTTTGACTCTTGATCCGTGGTTTGTGCTAAGTTTTGAGAATTTTATGATTTGTATGAATGGAAAATAATTAGAGAACATTGTTGGTGAGTTCATGGGGCCCTAGAAACGTGAAATGAAAAATTTATCTGCTACGTAACATAATTTAATTCATTATTTTAATGCATTTTCTTGAGATTTCTTTGAAGAATTGTATAATCCCACTTGCGTAAAAGAGGATCAATGTTAGAAATAATATAGTATTACACTGGATCTCCAAAAATACTAAAATTTGGCATCTATAATTTATCATTAGCATAATTAAATTAATCATAAAGCTTTAATTAAATTTTCATCTAATTAAATTCAAATCTATTATAACATTTTATTATTATTATTATTTAAAAATTGCCACATAATTATTATTTAACTCAAAATGTCTAAAATTTATAGTTTTTTATAATTTATTCTAAAATTCTCATAATAATTCTTTATTTTTCCAAATTAATTCCTTAACTCTCTGTAATGCCCAGTTTTCTTGAAACTACTAGAAATGGGCCAAATATAAAAGAAAATCCCTTAAATAGAAAGATTTGAGGCCAAATAAAATTAGAATAAAATTTTAAATAATAAAAAATAAGGATCCAAGGCTTAAGATGCCCAGAAACCTAAGCCGAAGTAGTTAAATTAAATTAGACAAAAAGGTAGTGGCATTTTCGCAATTTTGGGCACTTTTTAGAAAACTCAAATGAGGGATCTTTAAATAGAAAAATTAAGTTTCTCGGGGTTCTTAGAGGCCTTAAAAATCATAGGAACCCCTAGAATAGTTCAAACCCCTCCGATTTACGTTTTAGAACGTCAATAGACCTAAACTTTGACTGGTTCATTCGAAAAGATTTTAAATCCAATTTGAGTGAAACCAAAGGCATTTTATAAGTTAGAGAACCTAAATTTTATGATGGAAAAGATAGTTCTAAAAAATGAGTTAAAATGAACCAAAATGGAAGGAACCAAGAAAAAGGACAAAATTAAAATTTTAAAAAAGCTTTAAAAGAGCCCCCTTGCTATATATACCACGTCCTCCTTCTCCTCTCCATCTAACTGACCTAATTTCTATCTTAAACCAGAGGAGAGTTCTACCAAGGGAGACACACAAGAAGGTAGCCAAGGAAGGGACAAGAAGTTTAGGAAAAAGGTAAGAAATCTTTGGCTTTTCATGCTCCTTCCTTTGGCAAACTTGTTCTTCTCCTTCTCCTCTCTTTTTTTATGGTTTTAGTGTTTGATTTGGGATTGTTTTAGGACTTGTTCAGCAGGGGAAAGTTAGAATTTGAAGGAGAAGCTTGTCCCAAGTGAAAGAGCTTTTGAAAAAGGTTAAGAATCAAGGTAAGTTTCATGGTTTCCCTTGCAACTTTTTGTCTATTCCTCTTAGGTGTTGTTCAACCAACACTAGACCCAAGCAAAAGGGAGTGATTTCTTGTCCTAGCAAGGAAGAAACATATATTTTAGAGTATGAAATTTAAGAATATGCAATTGGAATTGAAAAAGGAGCATTAGAATTTAAGATGCAAAAGGTAGGGATTTAGTTGCACCTTGGCAAATTTGAAGCTTCCTAGTGGTAATCTTATTTGTCTAAGAGTGTGTATGAGTTCCTAAGACACCTAGCAAGTCTCATATGTGCCAACTCCCTAAAGGAAAATTGCAAAAGTCAATGGGTCTTCTTCCTTGTGCTTGTCTCAGCCTAAGCTCTTCCAATCACTTAGGGAGAGTTTTAAATTTTTCTAAGGTTAGAAAGGGACTAAATATGACTAGTAAACATTAAAGGAAGCCTTGGAATAAATTTGGAAAGCTTGGTTGGTGAGATAGAGGTGTAGGCTTCACAATAAGACATAAAGAAGTAACTTATATCTAGGTTCTTTAAAATGAATTGGTGATGACTCCAAAGAGTCTAAATGGAGTCAAAAGACTTAGATTAAATGAAAAATAGGAGCCAAGATCCTGAATTCCAATAGTTGCTTCATTATGCCTTATATAGAAACATAATGAAGCCATATGAGAAAGTAGCCTTACATAGAGTGTGTGTGATACTAAAGCTAGCTTTAATGATGTAATTGTGTCCCATCTGATATGTCTAGGCTAAAAGAAGCAAGCTCCACCTAGTTGCAAGTGTTTGGGCGAAAGAAGGGAAGAATAATCAAAGAGAAAAGTGTATGAATCTTGCTTCAAGGTAGCTCTCTAACCTTTTTCATATGCATGGCTTGGAAGTTTACTTATCTTTAAGTGCTTGTGTGAATGTTTGAACTGTGAAATGTGTTTCTAGCCACTGTTTACATGTATGGTACCATTATGTTTCTTGAAAGATGTTTATGCATGCGATGTGACTTAAATGGGTATGGTTGTGCCAAAAGTCCCTTAGCATGGGTGAGGATGAGCCAAAAGTCCCTTAGCATGGGTGAGAGAAAGCCAAAAGTCCTAAGAAGAGTGAGATTAAGTCAAAAGTCCCTTGAAAGTAGATAGGGCTAGACCAATGCCCTTGAAAGCCTATGTTTGCTATGTATGAGTTTGTATGACAAGGAAAATGATTTATGTATGTTCACTAATAGCTTAAATGTCATACATGCATTCTTTGACATATATATGCATCCATTATGTATGTTTGAAAGGGTTAAGAGCTATTAGGATTCTTTGAATCTCACTCTTCCCCCACATATGTCTAACCATGTCTAGGAAAGCCAAGTGGACCAAAAAATGGAGGCCAACAATCTTGAGAAGTAACCATTAAACATGTCCAAATGTATGTATCAATGGGGAAGCCAAATGAATGAATGAACGAGTTTTTAGCACCCATGAGCATTTATGTGCATGTGTATAAATGTAAGTGGCAAGGTGAAAATGAGCTCTATGATGATGAGAATCATTTGGCATATTTCTATAGACTATAATTATGCTTTTAGACTTGCTCAAGTAGTTGTGGAAAGGAAAGAAGAGCATTCGCTACCTTGTTATCCCATTTTGGACTTCAAATTTGACCAATTATTGAGCTAAACCAAAGTCTGACCAAATGGATGAATTTTTGCATGAAATTTGGCCAAAAATAGGTCTCATCTAGGGCTTTTTACAGAACTAAATATCACTCAATTTGGAGCTTTAAAGAATTTATTATAATTTTTCAAAGTTAGCCAAATTATGTAGAATTGGTATATGTATTGTTCATATGGTTAGTTTCCTTCTCAATGCCACACATGGGATAAATGAATTCCAATGCTCATGAAATTTTACAAGAATAAACTAGAAATTATAAGCTTTCCATATCTATTGAAGATCACCTCATTTGGAGTTTTGTAGTGGGAGAACCAAATTTTTAAAGTTCTAGGTCCTGATGCTGTCTGAGGCATGACCTATGTTATTATTCTATTACTTTTCATAGGTTAAATGCTCTATTTTGGTCTGGAACTATTTTTAGTCATTATTTAACATCTTGATATTTCTAGAAAGCTATCATATGTATAATTTTTATTTTTCTAGAATTAGTTATGAATTTTCAAAGTTCATATCAAAAACTTGTGACAGCAAACCCTAGAGCAATTATGGTTATTCTTGAATTTTGGTTCCAAATCCATGGCATATGAGATGAGTTGTGATGTTTGTGATATGATTGGATATGTTATAGATGAAAAATGATATTGATGAGTTCACATGGTCCCTAAAGCCATGAATCATGTATATGGTCTCCCAATTACTTAATTATCCATGCATAAAAGTATATACTTTCTTACAAATATGTTCCAATATACATAAGATATGTTGAGATAGCCTATGTGACAATTGGGTTAGGGCCAAGAGGTTAAGGTATTATAATCTCCATTACTCACCTTAATTAATTTCTAGATGTTACATTCTCCCATCTTTTTAGGAATTTTGTCCTTAAAATTAGATGTACCTTACTTAAAGAGCGTTGGATAGTCTATCCTCAATATTTCCTACATTTCCCAAGTTGTTTCACCAAGAGCTAGTCCATTCCACACCACTTTCAAGAGGATGTTCTTATTAAATAGCTGTTTGACTTTTGAATCCACTATCATTACCAGCTTAACCACATAAGACAAGTTATCTTGTAGATGCACATTCTCATGCCTAATGACAAGTGAAGGGTCTAGGTGATACTTGTTCAATTAGGATATATGAAACACAATATGTAATTAGGCCAAATTGGGTGGTACTGCCATTTTGTAGGCCATAAGTCCTATCTACTCAAGGATTTGAGAGGGACCAAGATAGTGAGGGCTGAACTTTCTTGATTTAATAGAATGCTCTATGCTTATTATTAGAGTAACCTTAAGGAGCACATGGCCTCTTGTCTCAAATTCTTAGGATATCCTCTTCTTATCTTCATAACTTTTCTTTGTATCCTGAGTAGCTAGCAATTTCTTCTAGATGAGTTCAATTTGATGGGTAGTTTGATCCATTATATTCAGACTTAAAAAGTTTCTCTCGCTAAGCTCTACCCAACACAAGAGTGATCTACACTTTCTCCCATAAAGTGCTTCAAAAGGTGTCATTTAAGTGCTGGAATGGTGACTATTATTATAAGCAGACTCAACTAAAGGCAAGTCTACATCCTAGTTTCCCTTTAACTTTAGCACACTATGACTAAAGGTGGTAAACAGTGTTAAAGTTAAGACTCATGCCTAATGCTTCTTATAAAGACTACTAAAATTTTGATGTGAACCTATGGTCTTTATCAAACATAATGTTATTAGAAACACCGTGCAACCTCATAGTCTTATAGACATAAAGTTGTGCTAGCCTGTCTAAAAGATAAGTGGCCTTAATAGATATAAAATGGGTAAATTTTGTCAGCCTATCTACAATCACCTGAATAGTGTCATAACTTGAGGATGTCTTAAGCAAACCCATCATAAAATCTATGGATATCCTATCCCACTTTCATTCTAGAATCTTTAAAAGGTGTAATAAACATGCATTTTTCAGTGTTCAATCTTAATCTTCTAACAAATTAGATGCTTAGTAACAAATTTAGCTATGTCCAATTTTATTCCAAGCTACCAAAAACTTTTCTTAAGGTATTTATATATCTTAGTGGTGACCGAGTGAATAGTGTACCTACTCTTATGGGTATCGGATAGCACTAAATTTCTTATTTCCTTATCCCTAAATATGTACACTCTACCTTGAAACCACCAAACTATCATTTGATAGGTCAAAGTTCTTAACTTCTCCACTCCCTAATTGCTCTCTAATCCTACCCAAGTGTTCATCTAACTCTTCGACCTCTTTGATTCTCTACCTAAAATCACTATCTATCTTCAACTCATCTAAAATAAAACTACTAAGGTATATAGTTATAGAGA
Source organism: Erythrophleum ivorense (assembly GCA_026724425.1). Taxonomy (NCBI): domain Eukaryota; kingdom Viridiplantae; phylum Streptophyta; class Magnoliopsida; order Fabales; family Fabaceae; genus Erythrophleum; species Erythrophleum ivorense. Next base: position 33,787 of record JAIUCV010001289.1, read on the forward strand.
AATTCAAATCTCTCAATTCTTTAATCAACCTTTTCCGCTAAGCATAATTATTGCCATATGAATATATTTCCTACTCAAGGCATTGGTAACCTTACCTTTCTTGGATGATACTTTAAGGAAAAATTATAATCCTTAAGGAACTTCATCCACCTTCTTTGCCTCATGTTAAGCTCCTTTTAGCCAAACAAGTATTTTAAACTCTTATGTTCATTATACACCTCAAATTATGCACTATAGAGATAGTGCCTCCAAATCTTAAGGGCAAAAACCATGGCGGCTAACTCTAGATCATAGGTGGGATAATTCTTCTCAAGAGATCTAAGTTGCCTAGAAGCATAGGCTATCACTCTACCTTGTTGCATTAAAACACAACCTAACCCCTTCTTAGACATATTGCTATAGACTATAAAGGTCTTTTTAGGTTCAGGTATAACTAGCATGGGTGTAAAGATCAATCTTTCCTTAAGTTCCTGAAAGGCATCCTCATGCTTGGCATCCCACACAAAAAGCTTGGTCTTTCCTACTTAACTTAGTCAAAAGCATTGCTGGCTAGGAAAATGCCTTAATAAACCTTCTATAGTAACTGGCTAAACCCAAGAAACTATACATTTTAGTCACTATCTTCAACCTCTCCCAATTTAGTATTGCCTCTACCTTACTAGAATCTATCGCTACCCCTTATTTCGATATCACATGACCTAGGAACTTCACCTCACATAACTAAAATTCACACTTACTAAGTTTGGCATACAACTTATGTTCTCTCAGGGACTGAAGAACTATCCTAAGATGCTCCTCATGTTCCTCCCTACTCTTTGAAGAGACAAGGTGTAACACCAGTTTTCATAAAAAATGACAAAAATAGGCCAGATATACAAGATAGTCCTCTAAAATGAATAAGTTCAGGCCAAATAAAATTAGGATAAAATTCTAAATAATAGAAAACAAGGATCCAAGGTTTAGGATGCCCAAAAACTATAGTCAAAGTGGCTAAATAAAATCTGACGAAAGGTAATGACATTTTCATAATTTTTGACACTTTTTAGAAAACTCAAAGGAGGGATCTTTAAATTGAAAAATTGAGTTTCTTAGGATTCTCAGAGGCTTTAAAAACTATAGGTACCCCTAAAATGGTTCAAATCCCTCTGGTTTATGTTTTAGAATGTCAATTGACCTAAAGTTTGACCTTTTCATTCAAAAAAGTTTTAAATCTAAATTGAGTGATTCCAAAGGTATTTTATAAGTTAGAAGACTTAAATTTTATGATAGAAAAGATGGTTCTAAAAAAAGGGTTGAAATGAGCCTTAAAGGAAGAAACTAAGAATGAAGGACAAAATTGAAATTTTGAAAAGTTTTTAATGAGTTCCTTACCTATATATATGTACCCCATGTCCCTTTTCTCCCCACACTTAGCGAACTTAATTTTCATCTCAAATCAGGGGAAAGTTTTGCTAAGGGAGATGCACAAGGAAAGGGCCAAGGAAGAAAGGGAAAGCTTAAGAAAAGGTAAGAAAAATAATGAAATTTCTTTATCTTTCCTTTATTAAACTTGCTCTCCTCCTTCTCCTATCTTTTCATATGGTTTTGGTGTGTGATTTGATATTGTTTTAGGTCTAGGTCAAAGGGAGGAGATTAGAAATTCAAAGATAAACCTATAGTAAGGGAGAGGGCTCTTGGAAAAGGCTTGAATCAAGGTATGTATCATGGTCTTTGTTGCTTCTCCTTTGTTGTTCTTCCATATATGATTTTTGGCCAAGTATAGAACAACCAAGAGGGAGTAAATTCTGACCTAAACCAAGCATGAAACTTAGGTTTTTGAGTGTGAGAAATAAGTATATGCAAAGAAATTCCAAAAGGAAGCATTAGAAAACAAGTTTCCAAAACCTAGTTTGTTGCACCTTGATATGTATGAAGCTTTCTAGTGGTATTTTCAGTTGTCTAAGAGTGTGACAATTGTGTCGAGCAACCTCAAATAAACTAGGTTGAGTAAAGGTTTGTAATATAAGGTACAACTTAGATTATCTCCCTTAGAAATTGATTTCAAAATTTAATTAGGTTTTCTAAGTGTAAGACATGAACATAAAAACTACCTAATTAAAGGGGAATTTGACTTAATTAAATTAACTAGAATTTAAATTGAATTAAAAATTCCTAACTATTGCTAAACACATGAATTAATAAGGTATTGATAGACATGTGACTAGCTTTGGATGATTCTCTTAGTATCCACTCTCCTTATTTTAATTCAATTATCATTTGTTTTAGTCTAAAAGTCCCTATTTGTGTTCATGGCAATGCATCTAGAGTTACCACACAAGATTCGAGAGATTAACAATTTAATGTTGAATTGAAACCTCAACTCTGCATTGAATTATTAATTCTTGTTATTAGGATTAATAAACACTAAATTTAAATGATTAATCCATCAATTTAGCCTCTAAATTATCATTTTAGGATGTTTTATTAACTAATTAAACTCCAAAGAGACCTCAAATTAGACATTAAAGCACTCAATTTTTCACATGCATTTTATCAAACACCTAGACGGCATACATAGATAATTAAAGGTCAATGAAAAATCTAGCACTTAAATCAATCCATTAATCATTAATTACTCTCCTAAATGATATCTAACTAACTATCAATTACAAACCACACCAATCTTAGTCAATTACAAGCTCAACCAAGCAAGTACAAGAGCAAAAATTGATGTAGAAGGAGAGATATGATGAAATAATAATCTTAGCTAAAATCCTTTTAATAATCTTCATAGATTCAATCTTCCATCCAAGGTTTGCATCCAAGCTAGCCATAATTATGGATTAATGCTTCATGGAGTGGAGAGTAATGGATGAGAGTGGAGGAATGAGTCATGGCTTCATGGAAAGTAAATGGAGGAATGGATGAATGGTGCGTGAATGATCCTCTGCTACCTACTGCCTAAGTCCATTCCTCTTCACCCCTTATGTGCTTCTTCAATTTCTTTTAATGATCATGTGTTCTGTTGCCCTTACACTCTTCACGTGTTTGCTTTTGTATCTCTCCTATCCCATGTGTTTATTTTAGCTAGTTGTGCATGAAAAGTGAGTATATAACTTACTCTAACCAAGACCTTCAAAAATTGTAGCTTTCCTTCCTCATGTCATTCACATTCTGGAGTAAGCTGTCCTGTTTTCATGTTGCTTCATGCAATGTGTATATCCTAGATGTGAATCAGTGCTGCATTGATCCCTGGAGTGTTAATGAGGTGCCATTTCCATGTCAACTTGATAAACCTGTGGCTTTATGTTTTCTTCAAGTGAATCCTCAAACCAGCAGTTTCCCACATGAGCTTTTTTTTATTGCTTCCTCTTTGATCTCATGGCTCTATTCTAAGCTTCTTCTTCTTGATGTTCATGTACTTCCCAGTCTTCATTCTCCTATAAAATTGAGCCTCCAAAATCACGTCATCTCCCATGTCTTCTTCTCACTGCTTTCATTCCATGTTAGCTTCTTGCTTGTGTCATTCCCATGCATGTATGTAGGTATTAATGGCCAGCTTTTAAAACCTAAACCACACCACCTCCCATATCCAAAACCCATGAGTGGAATGCATGGGAGCTCGTGTGTGTGCTAAACATGAATGAAGATAGTTCTGTGAATTTTTTTATTCATCCACGTGCCTCTCTTCTGGGTTCATGTGAACTATTATGTGTGAATGGGAATGAAATGGTTTATGCTTCTTTCTGCCAACTTGTGCTTGTATATGATGGAATGAACAAGTTCTTTAATCCATGTCTTACATGAAAGAAGTCAAAGTGTATGTGATGGAAGCTCGTGTATAAAGACCACATGAGTGAAATGAGCTAAACCAAACCATATGTGCATGTAAGTGCAAGAGGTTGATACATAAACCTGTGGCTTCACATGAGTGTGCAAATGAGTGAAAGCCAACGTGTTTCTATTTTGCTCTCCAAAACCCATGGTTCTATGTTCTTACAAGTGAACATGAGGGAGTGTGTTTTGGTGAGTGCAAATGTGGATGATGGAAGCTGGACCCGTGCCTCTTACAAGTGCTACGTGGAGCATGTGAGTAAATTGCTTTGACATGTATGCATTAAGCTGGAGCTTATGTGAGTGAGGAATGAGGGTAAATGAGTTAATATGAGAGACCCATGTGTGGAAGATTCTATTTGCATGAAGTGTCCACACCATTCCTCTTCATTGTTCTATATCTTAAATTTCTAAAAATTCATTAAAGATTCTGCAAAGTTATTCCTTCCCTTTGATTTGCCAATTGGTGCTTATTGCACCACCCTTTTCATGAAATTCCCTAAGTCAAAATGAGATAAAATCAATGCCGATGAAAATAAAATTGACACTTAAGGAATAAAATCATTTAAATGCTCAATTTATGCAATAAAATTCCAAAAGGTGAAATTCCACTTCCTAATCCAAATAATATCCAATAAAGCTCAAAGTATCATCAAATCATTAATATAAAGTTCATAACTAATGGGTAAAAATATAGAAAATATTTTAATTATCATAGAGTATATGGGTTCTTGAGACACCTAGAAAGCCTCACATGTGCCATTCCCTTCAAGAAAACTTGCAAAACTCCATGGGTCCATTTTGGTGAGGGTGTCTCGACCTAAGCAAGAGGAAGCACCTAAGGAGTGTTTTAAATTTTTCTAAGGGTAGAGAGGGACCAAATATGATAGAAAAACATCAAAGAAGACCTTGAAAAAAATTTAGAAACCTTGGCTTAAGAGATAGAGGTATAGGTTCCAAATTAAGACTTAAAGAAACAACTTGTATCTAGGCTCTTGGGAATGAAATTGTGATGATTCCAAGAAATCTAAATGGAGTCAAGAGACCTAGATAGAAGGAGAAAATGGAGCCAAAAGCATGAATTCTAGTAGATGCTTCATTAGGTCTTATATGGAAATATAATAGAGTTGTATGAGAAAGTGAGCTTCCATAGAGTGTGTGATGCTAGAGCTTGCTTCATTGATGTAATTGTGTCCCATTTGATGTGTTTAGGCCAAAGGAATCAAGTTTCACCTAGTTGCAAGTGTGTGGCCGAGAGAGGGGAAGAATAATCCAAGGAAAAGTGTGTAAATCTTGCTTCAAGATAGCTCTCTAACATTTTTCACATGCATGGCTTGGATGTTTATTTTTCTTTGAGTGCTTGTGTGTATCTTTGAACCATGATAAATGTTTCTAGCCATTGCTCACATGTTATGGTACCATTATGTGTCTTGAAATGAGTTCATGTATGCAATATGGCTTGAATGGGTTTGGTTTTGCCAAAAGTCTCTTAGCAAGGGTGATGATAAGCCAAAAGTCCCTAGAAATGGATGAAACAAAGCCAAAAGTCTTAAGAAGAGTGAAGCTAAGTCAAAAGTCCCTTGAAAGTGGGTGAGGCAAATCTAAAAGTCCCAAGAAAGATGGGTGAGACTAGACCAATGCCTTTAAGAGCTTATGTTTGCCATGTGTGAGTCTATGTGATAAGGAAAATGTTTTATGCATGCTCACAAATAGCTTAAATGTCATGCATATATTCTTTGACAAGTATATGTATCCATTATGTATGTTTAAAAGGGCTAAGAGCTATTGAGATGCTTTGAATCTCATTCTTTCCCCACATATGCCTAATCATGTCTAGGTGAGCCAAGTGGACCAAGGAATGGAGGTTAACAACCTTGAGAAGCAAAACTTTGACAAAGGATAGAGAAAAAGGCCTTGTTAATTGTATTTTGATGTCAAAATATGTAATCATGTGATGTATATATGATGTAAGCCTTTGATCAAGTTCAAATGTATGTGTAAATGATGTATGTAACCATTTCGGAACCAAATGAATGAATGCATGAATTTTTGCCACCCATATGCTATAATATGCATGTGTATAATTGCAAGTGGCAAGATGAGAATGAGCTCCATGATGATTTAGATCATTTGGCATACTTTTATATGTTGTATTTATAGTTTTTGATGAACCAAGTGACTATAGGATGAGAGGAAAGCTTTTTGGTGCCTTGAGATACCAATTTGGACTTCAAAATTGACCATTATATGTGCTGAACCAAAGTTTGACCAAATGAGTGAGTTTTTCCATGAAATTTGCCCAACAAGTCTCATCTAGAGATTTTCATAGACCTAAAAAACACTCAATTTGGAACTCTATGGAATTTATTATGATTTTTCAAAATTGGTCAAATTATGCAAAAATAGTATATGCACTGTTCATATGGTCAGTTTATATTTCTACGATAGTCACACATAAGTCAAATGAACTCCATTGCTCATGAAATTTTACATAACTAAACTAGACATCATAAAATTTCTACAACTATGAGATCACCTCATTTAGAACTCTGTAAAGGGAGAACCAAATTTTTGAAGTTGCATGACATTACTAATAATGTAGCTCGACCTCTAATACTATTTCATTATTTTCCACAAGTCAAAGGCCACTGCATTGGTCTGGAATTATTTTTAGTCATTAGTTAATATCTAAAGCTTTCCCAAAAGTTATCATATGCATGATTTCCAATTTTTTAGAATTAAGTATGAATTTTCAAAAGTCATATGAGAAATCTAGCATGCCAACCCAAGACCAAATTCTAGTTTTTGGAATGTATGGCTCCCAATCTGTGATGCATGAGTTAAATGATGATTTTTATAACTTGAATGGATATATTATAGATAGGAAATGATATGGATGAGTTCACATGGTCCCTAAAGCCATAAATCATGAATATGGCCTCCCAATCATGCAATTATCCATGTATGAAATCGTATGCTTCCTTGTAAATGTTCTCCAAGATGCTTGAAAGGGATTGTGAAAGACCACGAGGCCATTGTGTAAGGGTAAAGAGGTTTAGATATTACACAAGGATATTATCAATGAACACTACCACAAACTAATCGAGATATGACCTAAAGATCCAATTCATGTAGTCTATAAAAATTGCATAGGCATTTGTTAACCCAAATAGCATGACTAAGAACTCATAATGGCCATAACAAGCCCTAAAGACTATTTTAGGTATATCCTCAACCTTTACCCTAAGTTTGATGGTATCTAAACCTAAAATTAATCTTTGAAAAGACATATGCTCCCATTAATTGGTCAAGCAATTCATTAATTCCAGGTAAAAGGTATTTATTCTTGATGATCACTTGGTTTAATTGTTCATAATCAATGCAAAGTCTAATACTACCATCCTTTTTCTTGACAAACAAAACTAATGCTCCCCATAGAGACACACTTGGCCTAATGAATCTTTTCTCAAGTAACTCCTCTTTCTAACTTTTTAATTCAATATGCTCAACAAGTGTCGTTCTATATGGAGCCTTAAAGATTAAACCTGCACCATAAATAATTAATGAAAAATTCTAGCTCTTTCTAAGGGCAATCCACTAATTTCTTTAGGAAAAACCTTCAAAAACTCCCTAATCACAGGTATATCCTCCAACCCATCCTTAACCTTAACATGTAAAGAAAAGAACATAAGAAACCCTAGGCAACAATGCCTAAGGTACCTCCCAGCTTAGGTAGCAATGATACAAGCTTAGTTAAAGAACAAGATTTAGGAATTAAAGCAAATAAGGAAATAGTTTTATGGTTGCAATCAAGTATTAAATTATTGGTTGACAACCAATCCATACCAATAATCACATCCAAATCATGCAAACAGATATACATCAAGTCAAGGGTGGTATAATGGCTATCCAATTGTACAACACAATTTAGACACATATCAGATGTAATCACAGAATATCCAGTAAGAGTAGACACATACAATTCAAATAGGAGTAGGCTAATTTTAAGGCCCAAAAACTTAACACAGTCATACGAGATGAATGAGTGGATCGCATTCAAGTTAAACAATACATCTATAACATGATTATAGACAAGAATGGTACCTTAGATCATACTAGATGATCTACTAACCTCTTATTGCATAAGTGCAAACACTTGTCCTTATATAGGTGGTTTAATAGATAAGGGTGACTCTTATGACACCGTGCAATTTCGTGTATAGCACTCTGGTTTCCCACAATTATATCACACCAAGCAGGGACCACTCCCATGGTTCTTTCCACACTTGTTGCATGCCGATAGGGTATTCACTGAACTTTGAAGGGGTCTTATATTTTTCTTTTAAAGAGTGTGTCTTAGGGTTGGCCTCTTTTCCTAAGAGCCACTACCACTACTTACTCCTTTTTTTGCCACTACCCTTGTAGGGTTCCGCATTTTGATCCCACTTGCTCTCTATTGCCTTCTTTTATTTAGCCTCAATTTCCATTAGGGCCCTTTCTAACACCTTGCATTTCTTCACTAGTTCATCAAAGTTACTAATTTGAAGAGGCATAATCTTGTCCTTCAACTCAAGCTTAAGGCCTCTCTCAAATTTATCAACCTTCCAAGGTTCATCATCAAACAATTTCATATATGAGGAGAAATGGGATAGTTGAATAAACTTCACAACATATTAATCCACCATCATCTCACCTTGCTTAAGGAAATTAAATTTAGCCTCTTTATTAGCCCTAACTAATGGTGGAAAATATTTATTCTTAAGAGTTGTTTGAAAACTCTCCTAAGTTAAGGCTATTCCCCTTAATGTCAACAACCGAGATGCACTATGTCACTAGCGCTTCGCCTCACTCTCTGGCTTATAAATGGCTAATTTAGCCTTTTGTTTAAAAGTGCAAGTCATAACTTCAAATATCTTTTCCAATTACATCAACCACTTCTTAGCCTTATTAATGTCTAACTTCCCCAAAAACACTAGAGGATCGACTTTCCTAAACTTAGGCAATACAATAGAGATGTCATCTCCTCCCTCATGGTGCCTCGCATCTGGGTTTTAGCTTGCACTAACTTGATTTCCTATAAGCACCTCTTGATTATACTTATTCATTATCTCATGTAATTGTTGTAGCACTTGAATAGTGGTTGCATGGATCTTGGCTTGCTCTTGAAGCTGATCAGTCATAGCCCTCATAGTAGCCTCATAAGCCTTAGCTTGCTCTCATATAGTTAACCATTGTGGTCATGGCCTCTTGCACTTTCCTCAACATTTCAGTAGTTTCATGATACATAACCATTGTACCCTACAATGCCATAAGCATAACAAAAGGCTCCCTATTAAGCTACAACCATAAGGGTAAGTCTAAATACAAACTCATCCATATCATGTATATGCAGGCATATATAATCCTATAAGACAAAATTACTCCTACTTTTAGTATGCATGCACCATAATTGCCAAGTTCTCTAACCACGAAGTTGAAAATCTAGCATAGTTTCCTGAACCATTGCTCTGGTACCAAATATAACAACCCTAACTCCTAATCAAGCTAATTAAGTATAATTGTACTTTTAATCTCTAGTAGTTAATGTCTATTGCCAATAATAGTTTAGCAATAGTTGAAAATATGGGGAAATTTGAGCCTTTAGATCATTAATAATCATCATCAAGATATACATAAGGGTTTGTGTTTATAGGAAATTAAAATTTTTATTTAACATCTTCATCTCACACACACAATGATTCCAAGAAGTATAAAATGCATATATGTAAGTTTACAAGTCAAAACTCAACATTTACAAGGTAAGAACTAGGATTTAATAACTAAAATGAGGGTTTCAAAACTTAGGACGTGACTTAGTTCAAATCTAGAACTCTAGCACTAAAAATTTAAACTTGTGTTGCTACCCAAAGGTCTTAAGTTAGGCTAAACTCCATTCTAGAACATAAAACTCATGGAAACCCGAACCTCGCCACAACTCAAGGTGTTCACGTTGTAGTAAAGTGCCTTATTGGACCTCCATTTTCCATTCGCCCAATTCTTGCCATAGTGTGATTGCTCTCTAGAGTAAAACTCACCACTTTTCTTGATTTATGCGATAGTGCATCTTAATTCTATAACTCCTTATATGAAAGTTGGCCACAACTCTAGTGGTTTTGGGTGCAACTTGATTCTTTATTATCACCTCAAAACAAGATACATAGCTAACTCATTTATAACACTCCAAATTACATCGTAAGGGGTTTCTATGGGCAAAAGCAAAACTTTTAGAGCTCATATCCACTTGTAATAAACACTTAATGGACTTATCCACTCTAAGAGCCCAATGGCTATGCACACCATTCCTTTTTTAAAATATATCAATACAAATTCAAAATTGATAGTAAATGGCACTAAAAGCACTTCAAGTAGAAACCCAAAAATGTGCATTTCACTACCTATGGGCCTCAAACCACTCTAAGCAAGTCGTATTGAACCAATTAAACAAGCTCTTATCCTCAAAACTTTAGAATAATCTCATATGCAAAATATGGATATGGTACATCCCTACAACCCACAAGGGACATATATGATAGCAGAAATCAAATGACAAAACCAAGGCAAACATTACAATTTATATAAAGAGCATAACTTCTTATTGATATGCAATTCTTCATACATAGCATACTAGTTCATATTTACTTAAAAAAGTGCAATTACATCAGATTCCATATCAATTAAAATCTAGCCATATTGAGGTTAAATCCTAAGTTACAAAACATCCTACACTTGGTGATATAAATGCACCATGATGATATACAAAATATGTTTAAAAAATAGCATCTACACTAAATTAAATCTTCAAGTGCAAAAATCTGACACAAGGCTTAAGGCTAGGGATGGTCATCCACTTGCTTCTCCTTTTCTTTAGCCAAAAAACTTTCACTTGAAATTATTAGCCCATGAATAGGGGTGAGATGCGAATCCAAATAACTAAGAGCAGTTCTATTAATATGTGCCATATAATTAACATAAATGCATTTCATTTAAATAAATACTAGAAGCATATCATATGATTAAGCAAATGAACTAGCTTGACTACTGGTGACTACCATTCCATACAAGCAATCACATACAACAAGTTAATGGCTAAAAATAAAAGAAAAGGGGCCTGATCATGGCACTAACTCCCCCATCAAGCATGCTTATGGTTCAATGTATTTCAATGAGTATGATTACTACTTAGTGCACAATCATAGCACAAGACATAAGTGGAAACATGATCACAACTCCACCATTGACATGATCATGGTCCAATAACAACAGTAGCCAAACTAATCATTTAACATGGAAAACACATAAGAGTAGCAAATACATTATTAAAATGAACATTTGTATGGAATTACAACTCTTGGTTACCTCACTTAGTTGCTAAAACCTCAAGAACTATGAACAAGTTCCAAACACTCCAAAGGTTCTAAATTAACCAAAACACAACTTTTAGTCATTATCCTCTAGCAAAATCAAGCACCCATTCAATTCAATCAATAAAAGCTACATAGAAAGCACTCACCTAGCCTCCTATGAATTCCAAAATTCGGATTTGAGCCTTCTAACCCAAAAACTATACTGTTTCCTTACATTTTCACACAATGATAGAACCTAATATTAAAGTCAGTCATTAGGGCCAAATTCTAGCATAATAACATGTCAAAATAGATAGTAATACTTACCTAATGGTTTCTTCAGCCTCAAGTTTTGAAAATTATGCAAGAAACCACCAAAACACCCATTTCTAAAATTAGGAAGAAGGTGAAAATTCATTAAATGAAAAACTAATTAGACTAAAATGAAGAGAAAGATAAGAGGATCAACTTTTATATAACTTACCTTGGCTAAAACGCCCTTATAAATGAGTAAATTGAAGAAAAAATGGTGGGAAAACCCTAACCTCCCTTGTATGTGTGAAAATCCTCTTATGTGTTCTGTAGAATGGGACAATGGGCCTCTTATCTAAATGGGCTTATATTCCAAGTACTGGGCCATAGCTAGATAAGCCTTATTGTCATACCATTATATAATTTGCACATATCCCATATTATATTCATTTTTTGATAGCAAATTGTCAGATTTACACCATTAGTAGCATAATTTCTTGTTACTAAAAGCCTTAAATAGCACATTTATGTAGAAATAAGGATTTTCACCATTTTAATTCTCAAATTCATACTAAACCAATTTGTTGCAATCCATGTATTTCATAAATAAGAACCAAATTGATGAAATAAGCTAAATGTGCATTTTGCCTCTATGAACACCAAACTTGATCCAAACTTTAAAAATTTATAATTTGATCTACATAACTCCGATTAACATAAATTAGGTATCCTTAGAAAGCTTGTGATGAGAGCTCTCTACTATAAAAATTTTACGTCAAATAAATCCATTTAGCCCCTTAAAAACTATGAAATATGAAACTACATTGTGTGAATAGTGCATCAAAATTTTCTACATAATTCAATCAATTTCAAAAATTCATAAAATATTCTATAAAAATTCAAAAATTATGATTATTAGCTCTATAGAAAGCTTTCAATGTCCTTTAATTGCCTATCAAATTTCAGCCCAAGACTCACTCATTTAGGCTACAAGGGTAAATGGATATTTTATGACTCAAATGGACCAAATTTTGGTTCCAAATGAACTCTAAAATGCCATTTCTTCTTTTAAGCAAGTTTTAATCAACAATTGTATCATGTACGCTGGTCTAACATGTCATAATTGCCATACAATTCAAAATCACCTTTTCACATGCAAGAATGCATATATATATATCTAAGAACTCAAGGTACCAAATTGCATTATATCATATATTACATACGATAAAAGGTTTCTCTAGCATAGTCTACTACTTTTGAACGTGTCTGCATTTCCATACATCAAGATATACATGTAAATATTCAAATATACAATAATATTTCTCAAGCTACATTCCATTGTCAAAGTTGCTCTTTCTAGGCCTTTTGTTCATCATTCTTGCTTCCTTAAGAGCCATCTAACCATGGTTAGTAGAAATAAAGGGAAAAGTGATATTCATATAATCCTAATAACTAATCCAATATTCAAGCATACACATATGGCTCACTCAAGATCTAAGATGCAAGTATGCATGTCATACAACCATGTATAAACCATATTTATACTTTAAACATTCCATGGCTCCATCAAGAATAATTTCATGCTCTAAGAAATTTTGGTCTAGCCTTATCGAACAATTAGGCACTTTTGGTAAAGCTTCACCCTCTTTTAGGAACTTTTGACTTAGCTTCACACATAATGAGGGCTTTTGGCCTAGCTTCACCCATTTCCAAGGGACTTTTAGCTTCATCTCAGCCATTAGTAAAGGTCTTTTGGCATAAACTCACCCATTAAGAGTCAATTCAATCCAAATGCAAACGAATGTCATGCAATTGCATATGATCATCAAGTAATCAATAATACACATAATTTGCAAATAATACATACAAGCAATCCAAGACACTTAAGCAAACTAAGCATATATATATAAGAATGGAGGAAAAGTCACCTTGACACAATGTTCAAATTCATTCCCCTTGGTTTCTCTTCTCTTGCTCCATGGCTCTACACCTACACTTGAATGCAATTTCACTTACTTGCCTTAGATACATCAAATGAAGCACGAAATTAACAATTGAGTCATACTTACACTCATATTAGCCTTATACATGTCAACTAGGGTTTTAAGTTCACATATGGCCTATTTGACTACTTTACGAAACAACTCTTATAATTCAATTTTTTGGCTCCAAAATCTCATTTAATGAGTTATATGACCCTAATAGAACTCATTAGAGCCTTCACATGCTTAAAGTAAGAAGCCTAGCACCAAGTTATTTCTTTAGGCCTAATTGAACACTAAAAATTTACCTTTCAAAATAAGACTTCTAAATTCATTCCAATGATTCCATTAGTATCTATAATTCACATCTAGACCACTTGTAATCTTAGAATCAATGAAAACTCTTCCTAGGTACCTTATGTCATACCATATCTATCTAGCGTTTAATATGGATAAAAAATTTGCCATTATTAAAAGCCTAAAATAATTCATGTTTGAATAAATGGACCATGTGGACTTACCAAACTTATTTTTCATCCATAACACATTGCATCACACATGCAATTTTCCACATGTTCCATATTCTGATATAAATTTTAAAAATTTATAACTAATTCTAGAAAAATCCAAATCATTCAAATTATAGCTTTCTGGAAAGTTCAAGATGTCATCTAACTACCATAAAAATTTCATATCAAAGCAACTACATTTGACTCATGAAATTTGATGGAATAGTACTTTAGGTTTGGAGGGCATTCTACAACAAATCATAATTTTCAAAAATTCATATCTCTCTCTGTACAAATCCAAATTGAGTGCTCTCTGTGGCTATGGATGTAACTCCTGAAATGAATGAAGACTAATTATGAGGAGTAGGGAATTAATTTGGGTAATTAATAAAGTTAATTAAGTAGAAAGGGAGATGGATACTTAATTTGGGCCCTATGGATACTTAATTTGGACTCTATGATTAATTCAATTTGGGGCCTAATATAGAAGCCCAATTATGCCATAAGCTTAGTAGAAGAGCCTAATGCTAGTTATCTTATAGGTCCAACTTAAATTTTCTAGAAGCCTAAAACTTATGAGTAAATTTAAATGAGACAATAGCCCATTTAGCCTTAGCCCAAACTTGGAGAAGTGAGTCCAAATAGGTCTTGGGCGATTGGATCAACATATTCCATCCTTGACATTAAAATTGATGGCCTAATCCAATGAACCTTGGCTTAATTCTAAAAATAAATTAGACTATGGGTAATATTGGGCCTAATGGACCAACCCACTTACTTTAAAACCCTAGGGGACTTATCACTTTATTATTTGGGTACTAAAGTTTCTGCATAACAAAGGGAGAAAATTCGCACATGTGAGAAGGTGGCTAGGGTTCCTCATTTTCTAGGCTCCGATTTGCAAGTTTATAGGAAGATTTAGCTAAGGTGAGTTATACATAAGTTCATCATCTCATTCTCCTCTTCCTTTTAGTCCAAGTAGTTTCTTTGGACAATTATTGTAAGCTTTTCGAGTTAGAAGTAAGAAGGATGATTAGGTAAGTATTTCCTTTTCATTTTGTGTATTATTTTGCTAGAAAATGTCCCCAAGGATTCATTTTCATAATGAGTTTTGCTATTTTACAAAATTACAAGGAGATGGAAGTAAAACACTATAGTTTCTAGGATTGATGACTTAAATGTGAATTTTGGGAGTTATTAAAGGATTGGGTAAGTGTCTCCCACCATTTTGTGATGTGTAAATATTAGAATTTCTATTATCATACTCTTCCATTTTGGGAAATTGGTGCACATTCATAAGACAAAGTAAGGAAAAGTATGAAAATAATACACTTTTATCGCGTTACGACGGGGTTAAATTTTTCAATTCGCATTGCGTAGGCCCCATAGATTATTCAATAACATTATTTAGCCATTTATCATTGGAACAAATCACACATAACTCAAAACATCACACAATTCCATGGTTTCAAGCTCAAAACCCCAAAATTCCATTATTTCTTCTCGGACAGCATGTGGCAGATTTTAGGGGTAAATTTGAAAAATCATAACTAAATGTAGAAAAATTGAAATTATATAAACCATAACTTTTTGTAAATCTCTAGATGTTATATTTACACTAAAAATAAGTCCCATTGATAAAAATCTCATCTAGACCATGTTTGACAATAGAAAAGGTAGAAAGATCCAACTACCCTCTGATACTGATATAGGTTATTGATATAATATTTGAAAATTCATAATTAATTCCAAAAAAATCCAATATATGAAATATATACTAATTTGGAAAGCTATAGATGTTAACTAGAGAGAAAAAATAATTTCAAACCAATATAGATGCATTCAGACCCCAAATTTCAATCAAACAATACCATGGGTCTGACTGTATGTTTGGTACTAGATAACAATTTCAAAAATTTATATCTCCCTTTCTAGACATTCAAATGAGGTGCTTATAATTGGAACAAGTCATTGGGAAGGTCTAGTTTCTCCCTATAAAATTTCATGACAATTGGACATCATTTGCCCCATAATTGATACAGATTCATTTTTTGGACCAATTACATAGTACCAATGGCCAAACTAGAAAATTTTCCTAACTTCAAAAATTTGCCAAACATTCCACAGACCTCCAAATAATACTCACTTTAGCTTCCCAAAAATCTCTTAACAAGCTCTAGATGCATGCCAAATTTTAGACCAAGAAGAGCTCATTTGGACAAAAAGTGGTATAACTCACCAAAATGACCATTTTTACTCCATATGAGATACCAAATGTGTCCAAATAGCCTCCTTTAATGTTTGGCACCTCTTGTGTAAGTTTAAAAGCATGAATATGACTTGTGTGAACTGCTCAAGTGGTCCCAAACCCCATGCATCTTAATTTGGCTATCCCACCCTCAAGAATGCATAATAATCACAAGCCATCAAGGTGTCAAATTCTACCTTCTCATTGATCTAATGCCACATAAGAGCTATACAATGTTCATACATCATATTACATTTACTCAAGGTCTTACATTACAAAAAGTAACTTGTACAAGTTCATTTTGACATTTATACACAAAGAGAACAACAAAATATTCCAATTACAACTCTTCAAGGCTCTTGGCTTGCTTTCTTTGTATCTTAGGAGCCACCTAGACATATCAAGATGGAAGGGGGAAGGGGAGTGAGATTCCTTGAATCTCAATAGCTCACACACCCATTCACACACATATTCATGGCATATACACATAAAAAGCATATGTATGGAAGGTTTAACAACTAGAAAGTATACAAGGTCACAATTTCCATGCCACTTATTCACATTTAAGCCAAGAACATGTTCTAGGGACTTTTGGTTTTGCCTCATCCCATTTCTAGAACTTTTGGATTTACCTCACTCTTAGCCTAGGGACTTTTGACTTGGCCTCACCCTTCCAAGAGACTTTCGGCCTTGTCTCACCCATGCCATGAGACTTTTGGCATCTCCTCACCATCATTAAGGGACTTTTGGCATCACCTCACCCTCATGAGCCATTTCCACAACCAAAGCCATTCAAGGAAACACATTGGTACCAATGTAATGTCAAGGCATCAAGTGGCATGTTCTCAAGTCACAAGAGCATACACAAGCACACAATTACATACATATGCACACAAGAATGCAAGGAGAATGAGGTGGAGAGCTACCTTGGATTTATGTAAGCTTTTCTTGATCCTTTTCCTTTCCTTTTTTAGTCCCGCAAGCACACCTAGGTGGATGTATGTTCTCTTGGCTTAAACACCATAAACAATACACAATTACACACTTAAAGCAAGCCAAGACACTAAACTCACTCTTGAACACACACTTGGTTCCATAAGTGGCATAATGGTTCCATAAATGGCCTATTGAAGCAACCTCCACAATTTAAGCTCTAGGTTCCCATCTCTTTCCATTTCTAGGCCTCTTAGCCTCATTCAAAGTCCTTGGAGCCCTCACACAATCATTTACACAAGCTTAGAATCAAGTTACTTCACAAAGCACCATTATGGACACCATTGTCCCATCTCTCATTCCATGGCTCCTAAATTTTTTCTAATGGTTTTTCCCATCTTCTAACATCATATAAAATCCCAAACCAAGGTTAGAATAAACTAAAACATCCTCTACCCTATCCATCCTAGCTTAGCTGAACCTATAAGAAATAATTGGGTTCTTGGAGTTTCAATTTTTTTCTTAATGGGAAAGCCACTTAAGAGGCTTCTAAGAGTCTTAGGAGCTCAAGGAAACACTCAAATAGCTAAGGAATTGCTCACATAAAATCAAATTTCATAAAACCCTAAAGAAGCCTACACTTTTCTATCTTGTTTTCATAGGTTTTTCTTGCAATTTCTTGCCATATTCCTCTTCCTCATGGTCTAAAACCCTAGTTCCTCTCTTGTTTATGGATAGAACATCTCCCCCTCATATGGTTCTGGTTTGGCCAAAATCATACACAAGGAAGAAGCAAAGAGGAGGAACAACAAAACCATGAAATGCCTTAGATTCAAGCTTGGTTTCAAGACTTTTTCTCCTTAGTTTTCTTCTCCTCAAGCAATTCGAACTACTCCTGTAACACCATATATTTCTAGCATGCTTCCGATCATTTCTAAGTCTCACATGATCAATTGAACAAAAGGGAACAGAAAATGACATTAAAATAATGCCTTATTTCGCGTTACGTCGGGTATAAAAATTCCATTCGGTGTCACACGGACCATATGAGCTCATACAGCACGTTCTCATATGTAATTACATACATACAACTCATTTTCATAACCAAAGTTGGCCCACAACTCATGGAATTCAAAGGGGACCATCAAACTCACACTATTATTTTCGGCCAGAATTTTAATTTTTTCTGTCACAAATTTGGAAATTCATAACTAAATCCACAAAATTCGAAACCCAACAAACTTTACCATTCCAGAAATCTCTGGATGTCTACCCCATGATAAAAATAATTTCAGCTCATGAATCATTAAGGGGAGAACATTTGACATCCAAAAAGCCACTGGGGTTGCTGCTGTCTGGGCCACTGGTTCAGTTTACTGATAAGAAGTTTCAAAATTCATAACTAATTCTAGAAAAATTGAAATCATTCATTCTTGGCCACTACGGAAAGCCAAACATGTCTAATTTATGCCAAAAATATTTTCAGGCCATGAGACATAACAAAAAAAGCGTTTGACAAGAAAAAAGGGGTAAAGGTTCGGACAGCTATTGGTACTGATGCAAGTGTCTGCTATGAACTTCGAAAATGTCCAATTAATTTCAAAAAAATCCAATCCATACAAATAATACTAATTTGGAAAGCTATGAATGTTAAATTTATGGTAAAAATAGAGTTAGACCATAAAAAGCACGGTTAGCTACCCAAATTCAATGGAACAGTGACTCAGGTCATGCTGAGCTACTGCTACTGTCCCAGAAATTCAAAAATTCATATCTCTCAGCTCAGACCTCTAAATGAGGTGCTTCCAGTTGTTAAAAGTCACTGTAAATTCCTAGTTTCTAACTATAAAATTTCGTAGCCATTGGACCACGTTTGCCCCTCAGATGACACAATTTCACAACTGACCAAATAAACAGTACCAGTGCAAATCCGAAATTCTGATACCAACTTTGAAAAATCATAGAAAATTCCACAGACCCCCAAATGACCTGATCTTTGGCTTCCCAAAAAGCTCTAGGAAAGATATACTTGCATACAAATTTTCAAGTCAAGAAGAGATTATTTGGTTAGACTTTGCCATAGCTCAAGAATATGACAATTTTGGTCCCAACAAGAGGCAACTTTGGTTCAAATGAGCCATCCATGGTTTCACACACATTTGAGCAACTTAGAAAGCATAAATAGAGCATAAATAAGTCCCTCATAAGGTATGAACCCTCATGCAACTCAAATTCACCATGCCACTTCCATAAACATACATACACAAGTGGGCTCCCAAGTGGTCAAAATACATAATTCTATTCATTAAACTCTATTCTTGATACATACACTAACTTTACATAGTTTTACACTTGTTCAAAGTGTCATGGCCCAAAAATAATATTTACATATCTACTTTAACATTCTAGACATCATAGTACATCAAAATAGAAAGATTTGCTAAGAGATGGAGATTTAAGCTCATTGGCTTCCATCCTTTGGATCTTGAACTCCACCTAGATCATATGAGATGAGAAAGGAGGGGGGTGAGATTCATTGAATCTCAATAGCTCATACACCTATTGAAGCACATTTTCAAGGCATATAACATGTCAAGGGTACAAGTATGCAACTACTCAATCGATGAAGCATTCAATTTCCACATTTTTATGTCACAAACGCATGTCAAGAATAAGAATGAGCTCTAGGGACTTTTGGGTTGACCTCACCCCATTTCTAGGACTTTTGGATTGCCTCGCTCTTGGTTTTTTGGGACTTTTGACTTAGCCTCACCCATCCAAAGGACTTTTGGCCTTGTCTCACCCATGCCATGAGACTTTTGGCATCTCCTCACCCACATTAAGGGACTTTTGGCACTACCTCACCCTTACGAGCCATTTCCATCATTCAAAGACATTCAAGAAAGCATATTAGTACCAAAATAGCAATATAGCATCAAGTGGCATGTATCAAACATATAAACATAGATACAACCACACAATGACACCATATGCAACAAGAAAATGCAATAAGAAAAGGTGAAGAGCTACCTTGGTGCAAATTCAAGCTTTACTTTGCTTGTTTCTTCTCCTTTTCAGTTCCACAAACACAAGGAGGTGGGGTTTGATTTCTTTGGCCTATTCACAATAAACAACACTAAATTATACTCTTTGAACAAATTATGACATCCAACTCACTCTTAAGACTACACTTTGGTCTATTTGTCACAATATGGTTCCATTAAGGACCTAATGAAGCAACTACCATAATTAACATTCTTGGTTCCATTCTCTTGCCATATTTAGACCTCTTAACCTCATTTAAGGTCCTTGAAGCCATCACACACTCACTTTCACAAACCTAGGTCCATGTTGCTTGATAAGGTTACATTATGGAAGCCATTGCCTCATCTCCCAACCTAAAGCTTCTAAATTTTTTTCAAGGATTTCTCCTATCTTCTTTTATCATATAGAGTCCCAAATCAAGCTTGGAACCATTTAAAATACCCCCTAGCTATCTCTATGGGTTTTGACCTAGTAATGTTTCCATTAAAAACCCATGGAGTTTGGGTTTTTTCCTTAATGGATGGGGCACTTGGGAGGCTCCCTAGGAGTCTTAGAAACTCAAACAAACACTCACATATGATGGGGAAGTCTTGAATCAACCCAGATTTTAACTTATGTTCAAGCACCCTACACTTTTCCAACTTGAGTTTTACTAGTTTTTCATGCATTTCTTTGGTATAATCCATCTTCTCATGGCTTAGTTTGATGGATTCTTTTGGATTATAAAACAAAAACTCTTCCCTCTTCATGTTTCTGTTTGAGACATCCTACCATGGAAGAGGAGAAGGAGAAAAAGAAGCATCAAAGGGAGAGAAACTACCTTGTAATCAAGCTTCCTTCAAGAGCCCTTCCTCTTCCCTCTTTCTGCTCCTTAAATTTTGAATTTCCCTCCTTTAATCTGGACCCAAATCAGCACCAAAAATTACATTAAAACTATGGAAAGATGAAGCAAGAAGGGGAGGATGAAGTTTCAAGAGGAAAGAGCATGAAAACCAAAATTTTCTTCCTTTGTGCTCCTAAGACAGCAGCTCCATTTCTGAGATTTGGGCAGAAGAAAGTCGGTTTAGAGGGGGGGAGCTGAACGTGACTTAAAAAGGGAGTTTGGAAGCTTCCTGGTGCACTTTGTTTCCATTTTTGCCCTTTCCATAATGACATTTCCAGTTTGGCTTCGTTTTAGCTCCTTTTTGAGAACCGTCTTTTCCATCATAAAATTAAGATTTCCAATTTAATAAAATTCCTTGGAATCACTCAAATCAGAGCTACAACCTTCCCAAACGAATCGGTCAAAGTTTAGGTCAACTGACGCCGGAAAGAGTACACCGAAGGGGCTTTACCGGTCCTGGGGCTTCCTATGGTTTTTGAGGCCTCTGAGAACCTTGGGCAACTCAAAATTTTCATATAAAAAGCCCTCCTAGGTGTTTTTCTAAAATTGCACTTATTTATGAAAATGCCACTAGCCTTTCAGAAAATTTTTTGAATCACTCCGACCCCGGTTTCTGGCCAACTCAAGGCTCAAATCTTTGTTTTCTATTATTTATAATTTTATTCAAATTTTATTTGGCCTTGAATCACTCATCTCAATAGACTTACTTTTTAAACCTGTCCGTTCCGGTGATTGTACAATGTACTGGATGTTACAACTCCTCCTTGTTTTGGACTCAAAATAGAACCAATTCACTTAAATAAACCATGGAAATAGAGGAGGAGAGGAGAAGAATATAATTGGAAAAAGATGGAGCATGAAATTCCTTAGATTTCCTTACCTTTGTTGCGTTTTTCTTCCTCTTTTTCTCCTTCTCTTGGTGCACTTAAAGGAGCTAAAACTTTTCTATAGTTTGGGCAGAAAGGGTCGTTCTTAAAAAGGTGGGAGAAGAGACAAGAAGCTTATGAAACATTCAAGAAGCTAAGCTTTTAAAAAATTTCAATTTCATCCTTCTATAATGGCAATTTTGTTTCGGCTTCGTTTTAGCTCCTTTTTGAGAACTGTCTTTTCCATTATAAAATTTAGATTCCTAATTTAATAAAATGCCTTTGAAATCACTCAATTTGGAGCTAAAATCTTTTTGAATAAATCCGTCAAAGTTTGGGCTCATCGACATTGGAAAACGTACACCAGAGAGGCTTTACCAGTCTCGAGGCTTCTTATGTTTTTTGGGGCCTCTGAGAACCTTAAGCAACTTAAATTTTCCATTTAAAAAGCCCTTCTAAGTGTTTTTCCAAAAGTTTCACTTATTTATGAAAATGTCATTATGTTTCGTCAGTTTTTGCCACAAATTGTTTCACCTTCCTAACTCCGTTTTTGTTTCTATCTAAGCGTGGAATTATCATTTTTAGGAGCCTAGGACTCTACCCAAATTTTTTAGGACATTATCTAGCTCATTTTAGAGGACTTGCTTTTATACTGCTCATTTTATCATTTTACAAAAATTACGTTTGTTACAATTTGGATTGATTATGGGTGCATGGCTTTTGCATGTGCGAAAATGGAGGAGTGGGGAGTGAAGCTTTGCGAATTCATGGTGTTTTGACCTTGAATTGGTACAATAGACTCTTTAGGAGCTGGGTAAGCAATTCTTGATAGATTCTTGATGTAATTAATCAATGGATAAGAAATTCCTTGCCAATGATAGTTAAATGCTGATGATTATACTTATCTTAGGCTCAGTGTACTTTGGATCATAGTGGTAGTTAGAGGAAGAGTAATTGGCTTCATGGAGGTAACTAAGGTTAATTTTTTAATTCCATGTACATGTTCATTTTAATATGATATTTGTTGTACATGTATGATTTTGAAATGCTAAATGATTGGTTGGCTACTTGAATTGTGTTGTGATTAGATCTTATGAGTCCATGGTGGATCTATAGTGCGGTTGCCACCCATGTATTATGCTTCGATCAGGCACTGGATTATGATCAAATCCCTAAATACACTCAGTCCAAGTTGTGCTCATTGGAGAGTTGGTGTAATGGACGAGCCTCTCCTAGTGTTATTGGCTTTTAACATGTTGTATGTAATTGCTGGTATGGGACAGTAGTCACTAGAAGTCCAACTAGTTTATTTGTTGATGATATTGATGCCTTCGGTATGTTTTTTGTATAATAGCATTATGTTGATTAATTTGTACATATATATGGAATTTTCCTCTTGTTACTAAGATTATATATCTCACCCTGGTTGTGGGCTAACATTTTCAGGGACCGGACCTCTTAGTGGTAACAAGAAATTAATGGAAGCCAATTATATGGCTTAGTAGCATATAGGTTTGGAAACCTTGAAAGGTTAGATTTGTGTAACAAGAATATTAGTTTTTATGTAATTACTATATTGTATCATGAATTGCCAAGTATAAGGACTAGTTATGTAATCGAATTACCATGGAATTGAACATCGTGATTGTATTTGACTAATACTTAATGAATGACTTGATATTGTGTAACCATTAAGCTTAGTCCTATGCATCTTATGGTTGAAACATGTTTGCTATCATGGGAGGGGAATTAACTGATGTGAAATTAAGTTTTGATTGCTCTAATTCAATCTAGGACCCCTAGACAATGAGGATTAGTGAGTCATGATACAATGAGAGATGGGAGGTTTAGAAGGCCATGTAGGTTAGCCATCAAGAACCTAGAATCTATTTAGGACTAGGGAGAATTGATTAGAGAGCATAAAAATAAGAATCTAGGTGCAAGATGGGGTTACACTATAGCCAAAATGGATTAAGCTACGACCAAGCATTAGGCAGAGTTGAGGAATGCCATGGTGAGTCACCGATGCAAAACGAAAAAGTTGCCCAGGGAGGGTAATAGAGAGCAGATTCATCGTGGCATGAGAGGTCAGGTCACGACAAGGATCGAGGGAAGAGAAATTGTAAGTTCCAGTAGCTTAGCTCATTGCGGTGCAAGGATGGTCCACTATGGCACGAGTCAAAGAAATTGAGTGGTGAGTCCTGAGAGGCTATTATGTCGTAATGCCACATAGGCTGGTCATGTCAAGGGTCCAACTCAGGGCATGAAAATGTGAATAATCCCGAGAGCACTCTGTCGCAGGGCAAAAAACTTAAGCCAAGGCGTAATGTGTGAAATTTCAGTTTCAAGTTACAGTAGCCACTTACACCGTAGCGCGGATGTACCAAGTCACAACAGGAGTCCCCAAACTTGGCTTTTAGGTTCTAGTAACCAACTTAGCCATTGCGGGGAAGGTCTAAGCCGTGCGCGAAGGTTCCCAAACCCCTATTTTTGACTTAAAAACCTTGATATTTATTATGATAGTGTTATGTAATGACTTGGGGATATTTATATGAGGAATTTTGTAGGTTTAAATCAATAGTAAGATGAATCCAATGTCTTAATTGATAATCACGATCACTTGTGGATTTGATTAGTTGTGGTTATTTAGCTAATAACCCTAATGATATTAAGGTCCAAATTCCCTACTATTTTCCTAATGTAATTAAATGTATTGACTTTAGGTCTTGATTTATGATTATTAACCACTTAATAAAGCATAATCACTGTAATTAAAAATTAAGGTCGTTATAATAAAAGGCTTATAATGTTAGCTATATTTGAAGGAGGTATAAGAAGTATCAAGAAGGGAAATATGGGTTGTAGCCGCAATCATTTTTCTTCCATGAAGGGTAAGGACCAGTCTGATGGCTCCAAGATGGAGATGAGAAAAGCTTTGATGGATCCAGTGAGAAATGAAGCTAGAAGGTATCTCCAGAGTAACATACTGCTCAGCTTGGTTTAACTGAAGCCCACACTGATCCAGTTTTGTTCCTTGGACAATTTCTTTTACTAGAGGATTTTGTGGAAAAAGAAGGTTACGGATGGAGCAAATGAAAGATCTGTTTTGATGGTAGAGCTGGTAAGGGTTAAGAAGAGGGTGATAGATTCTTCTAAGCGAGACTCTTTAAGAATATAGGTAATTTCTACAAGGTTATCTATCCTATTTGAAGCATGAGATATACAGGAAGAGGGAATAGATCTAGGCATAGAAAGGGAAGAAGAAAGATGGATAGGTTCTTCTGTATCAGTAAAGGAAATAGTAGACATGATGTTTATAAAAGATCTTCCTACTCTCTTTTACTAACAGATGTAATCCGATTATCTTACGAATGTGTAGGCTCTGAAACCATTCCTAGTCCTGACACAAGATCAAAGTACATTCATTTCCATCTCTCTTCTTTGAGATCATTCCATTTCTAGAGATCTTCTTTTGAGAGACACAGTTCAAGAGATCTTAGAATACTCTAATATTCCTGAACATACGCTAGAATGAGAGGAGGACAAACTTGATCTAGCGCCTTACTTTCCTCAAGAGTTAGCCAACAAATGCAATCTGGACAATGATAATCAAGAGTATGATTAACACACTTATCCTTTAAACACCTTGAGATAGGCTCAATACCTTGTCAACTTAATGAAAAATATTCAATTCAAGTATTCCAATTAGAGTCACCAGAATCCTTTTCTAGTTATGCTTGCGCTAATAGTCACTCTCTCTCTTTTGGGTTTTTGTGTGCTGGCCTCTTAGGACTAAGGGTTCTGTTGATCTTTTTAGAAACTCTTTTTAGTAAAGAACTCATAAACAAGGTGATTATTGTTATCTAAATAGTATTGTTCATCTTTACAATTTCTAATACACAAGATCCTTAAACGAGGCAAGTGTAGAGCATATTGATGTTAAGACAAGATAATCGTAAGAGATCTACTGATAATAGATTTCAAAAGATAGAAGAAACTTAGAATGAAGACATGAGAAACTGAAGTTTATTCAAACTTTGTTTACAAAGGGAGAGAGGCTTAGAGGAGTTCTTCCCTCTATTGAATTTCCTGACGCTTCTTATAGAAGAAGCCAGAGAATACAAATAAAATACTTTTACAAAAGGAAAAACACACTGGTCGACAAACTTTTCCTAAAGCGGCCTTTATAGTCTGATAAGGTGACTCACATGGTAAATAGTAAACATTCATAATTATATAATAAAAGCATGAGCTGGCAAGGTAGACTTTAGGATAAGCCTTATCCTTTCTTGATTAGTTCATGTGATGAAGACAGATTGGGATCCTCGTCAGTGTTAGTGGAGTCAAGGTCATTTGGAGACTTTTTGAAGCAAGTGTCAAACCATTCTTCAAACTCTCTGACAGCAACTGGTTCATAAAGGTCCTGAGAGTCCTGCATGGGGATGTTAAGAGGTGGTTGAGTTAATGAAGAGGAAGCTCATGGGTCTTATGAATTTGTTTCTGAGAGGAATTTAATCATCTGTTCTGGAGTCCATAGTTCAATGTTAAGAAGATTCAATTTTGAAAATCAAGGTTCTCCAGGATATGGTCCCAATGAAGTGTGGAATATGAACTGATTAGGCTGATAATTATTAATTTTACATAAAAATAACTTCAAATCCTATAGGGCACCAGATGATTGTTTTGGCCAGTCTAAAAATGTATTCCATTCATATGCATGATTTCGAGTGAGAAGCATGTTCTGCCTGTTGACCCAATAAGGATGGTGAAGGATGAAGATATTAGACACCTGTTTGTCAGTAGTAGGTATTTTCCAAAGATTATGCCATTGGATGAGACGATCAAGTTCAGAGCACCACCATGGTAGTGGGAGAACCATTCTAATAGGGTCCATAAATTTGAATCCCTATTTTCTGAAGTGGTGAGGTGTTAGAAAATCATTAGTGGTGGAAATGCGATGCAACTAGAGTAGAAGGTAGTGAGTGCCCAAAGATACCAAAGGGCATCATCAGTCACTTGGTCTATAATCTGAAACAGGAGCAGGAATGGAGTTTGAACAAGGTTAAAGGCAGGAGGAATGGTATTGTACTGAGCATCTTTTAGGTACCTGTGAAGGTAGTAAAACAGAGACTTTTGGGCAAGGCTTTGGACTTCTACAGGAGTGGTTGGCCATGGTTCTCTAGGAGGGAAATCCTTTTTCAACTGGGGAGAAGGATAGTGAATGGTAAAATCAAGGATTGAATGAGCCTTATGGATGAAAGGAACAGGTTTAGCTGAGGTGATGAGATTAAGAGATTTTGAAGGTCTAGAAAGAAAATCAGCTAGGATGTTGTGGCATCCTTTGATGTATTCAAATGGAATTTATAGTGAGAAAACTAGTCTTTCTAGTGCATCAATTGTTTATCAGGAAGGACTTTTTAGGTAGACTCTAAAATCTTAAGGAAAGATGAGTTATCCATCTACACAGTGAAATCATATGCACAGAAGTGGAAATTGAACTTCTCAATCCCTCTTTTGATAGCAAGAATCTCTTTGTAGATTGCATGATAGTGTTTTTTAGAGTCTTTGAATTGTTTGCTAGCATGACCACAATAATATTTCTTTCCATCAATCTCTTCAAATAGGACAGGCCCTCAACAATCTTCACTAGCATCTGTTTGAAGAATCCTTTTACCCTTATTGGGAATCTTTAAAGGCAAAGGCACTTGAGAGATCCTTTTAAGGTGTCGCACTGCTGTAGTCTGGGCAGGTCACCAAGGAGGGGGTCTTTTCTGAGGAGCTTGGACAGTTGGCTTGTATGATTAGACACTTTTAGAATAAAGTCTCTGATAAAGTTGATCATGCCGAGAAATTGTTGAATTTCTTTTATGAAGAAATCTTTATCCAAAAAAGTGAGTAATTCTTAAGCTATGTGTGGACCAGGCTGGTAATGTCCATCAGAAATATGCATCCCAAGAAATTCAATTTAGGCTTGGTCCAATTGAGTCTTTTTGGAGGAAAGCATTATTCTATATTTTTGTACAAGGGCCAAAAACTGTTGAAGTAGCTGCTTATGGTCTGTTTCATTTTTAGAAAAGGGAAGGATATCATCAATATAGATTAAGACACTATAGAGGATGGGCTCAAACATATTTGTCATGGCTTTTTGAAATAGTGATGGGGCATCCTTTAAATCAAATGGCATAATAGTCCATTGGTATTAGGCATTTGGAATGCAAAAGGCTATCTTATACTTCTCTACTAGATCAATTATGAGTTGCCAGAAGCCTAGTTTAAGATCAAACTTAGAAAACACTTTAACTTCTTTAAGCAAATTGAGTTGAGAACTGATCTTTGGTAAGAGGAACTTATTATCTTGCAAAAACATATTGAGAGGCTTGTAATCAATGACTAATCTCTTTTTGCCACGTTTCTATTATGCACGTTTGTCCACATAGAATGCTTGACAAGCCCAATCCGATCTGGTTGGCTTAATAAGACCTTGTTGGAGAAGGGTTGTACATTCATCTCTGGCGAGTTGCAAGTTATCAAGATTCATGTTAGGATGAGTTGCTTTAGTTGGATTGATATCCTCATTTCTTTTAAATGGAAGCTGGATGAAGAAGTCTTTATTCTTCCAAAGAGGAGAAGGATGGGAGAATTAATCATGGGACTTTGGATAGTAAGGAATAAATTGATCATAAAGTTCTTTATAACCAGCAGGAACCTAGATCTGCTAGTAAAAGAGAGTAGAAAGATATTTTATAAACATCATGTCTACTATTTCCTCTATTGATACAGAAGAACCCGTCCATCTTTCTTTTTCCCTTTCTATGCCTAGATCTATTCCCTCTTCCTGTATATCTCATGCTTCTAATAGGATAGATAACCTTGTAGAAATTACCTATATTCCTAAAGAGTCTCACTTAGAAGAATCTATCACCCCTCTTCTTAACCCTTACCAACTCTACCATCAAAATAGATCTTTCACCCACTCCATTCGTAACCTTCTTTCTCCATGAAATCTCCAGTAAAAGAAATTGTCCAAGGAACAAAATTGGATCAATGTGGGCTTCAGTCATCCCAAGTTGAACAGTATGTTACTCTGGAGATACCTTCCAGCTTCATTTCTCACTGGATCCATCAAGGCTATTTTCATCTCTATCTTGGAGCCACCAAACTAGTCCTTACCCTTCATGGAAGAAAAGGGATTGTGGCTACAGCCTGTGTTTCCCTTCTTGATACTTCTTATACCTCCTTCCAAAATGCTTTAATAGGAGCCACCCTAGTCACTTTGAATGGTGGAAACATGATCTTGACTATTGCGCCAAACTTCAACATAAAATTGTCAGATCCCACTCTTCTAACCAAACTAAAGGTGCAAGTCTAGATTATTGGTGCTGACCAAGTTGCAGATGCTATTCCAGCAACCCTACACCACCAAATGATCTACCGTCTGCAGAACCATGCAGTTGATTGACGATTGTGTCGTTCAATCTCAAATAAAACTAGGAAACGAAATAAATTTTTATAGTTAATGGTGCAATCCTAGGTCATCTCCCTTGGAGTTTATACCTTGATTTGTTTATGGAAAGGTTATTCTGAGTATTGCTACTATTCCTTGGATTTACAATTGTCTGAGAAGGTAACTGGCCTGACCCTTGGCTTTTTATTTCACTGAGAGAAGTGGCAAATTGGCTTAACTGAGTATCAACCCTCCTTTCTAAATTTTGCACTACTTGTGTAAGTTGTGTAAGTTTTGCATTACTCTCCATAAGATGCTTCATCAAATCCCCCATATTATCCCCTTTTTTTGTTCCTCCTGTATAGGGATTGATGGCCTAATAGGTTGGGAAGATTGTGCACTGGGTCCCGCAATATTATATCTATTTTGCTGTTGCCCTCCCCCATATCTCAGGTTGGGATGATCCCTCCATCCTAGATTGTATGTATTAGAATAGGGGTCATATTTTTGCTGCCCTTGTTGCATTGGCCTAACTGGATATATCCAAGCACAAGCCTCTACTCTGTCCTCTAACATAGGACACTAATCAATAGCATGTGTGGCCAAACAGCATATATCACACAGGGGTCCCACCAAGGTAGTAGAAGTAGATGTCTGCCCAGGTGCATAGCACTGTGGATAAGAATGTGTCTGAGTAGGGTAGGACTGTGGTGCACAAGTCTGAGAGGGTGTAGAGGATGATTGTGGTTGTTGCCGATCTAAAGCAAGCCGTTGGAGCACAGAAGACATTACATCAATCTTGCTCTCAAGTCTCTGACCATACTCTGGAGCATGCAATTCACTGACTCCTCTTACCATTTGCATTGATCTAGATCCAAACTGCTGAGCATTCTGAGCAATCTTGTCAATCAACTCCTAGGCCCTTGTAGGTGTCAGATCACCTAAGGCTCCACCAGAGGCAGCATCGATCATGTTTCTGTCTATGTTCAACAGCCCCTCATAGAAGTATTGAATAAGTAACTGATCAGAGATTTGATAATGAGGACAACTGGCCAACAACCTCTTAAATCTTTCCCAATATTCATATAAAGTTTCTCCACTATTCTGTCTGATTCCACATATTTCCTTCCTTATTAATGCAGTGCGAGACGTAGGAAAGAATTTCTCCAAAAATAGCCTCTTCAGTTGGTCCCAAGAAGTAATGGCACCAGGAGGTAAATAGTACAACCAATCTTTAGCTAAACCATCCAAGGAAAAAGGAAACGCTCTGAGTTTAATTTGTTCCTCTGAGACTCCCTGTGGTTTCATTGTAGAGCAAACAACGTGAAATTCCTTCAAATGTTTGTGAGGGTCGTCTCCTACAAGTCCATGAAATTTAGGAAGTAAGTGAATCAAACCAGATTTAAGCTCAAAATTTGCATCTAATTCTGGATATTGTATACAGAGATTTTGATAATGCACGTTAGGAGTTGTCAATTCTCTAATAGTTCTGGCATGTATGTTATCATTTATATTGGCATTCACATTCAAATTAGCCTGAACATGCATATTCATGTTAGCATTCATATGATCTTGTTCAGTCATATTATTACCAGCAAATTGAAGTACACAATCAACTTCTTGCACACAATTAAAAGCAGAAGAAATAGTACTACTAATTCTTACTCTTTCTTTGCTCTTCTTATTCCTTACTTGTCTTCTAAAGGTTTTTTCAATCTCTGGATCCAAATCAATTAATTTTTTACCAGAGCTCCTTGTTATAAACTAATTAGACAAGCAAAAAATTAAGAAGGAACACAAGAAATCAACAATTAAAAATTAAAACAATAAATCTAGAAAAATTAGAAAAATCTTAGAAAAATCGAGAAAATACTAAAAAATTAGAAAAAGTGTTTAAAACGTTGGAATTTGGCCAAAAGATGGTGTACCAAATAGCTATGCTATTACTTTTGCTCAAAACACCCAAAACCTTGGAAAACAAAGTTTAAGAATTTTCTGGATATTTCAAACAAAAATTCCAGCAAGCAGCAAGATTAGATTAAGTAACCGAATGATCCAATTCCAAATTCGAAACAAAGGAAAATAGGACAAAAATAAAGCAAAAGATAAGGCAATACTAAGAAAGCCTTCTAAACAAATAAGAAACTAAACTCCCCTGCAACGGCGCCAAATTTGATGATTGTGTCGTTCAATCTCAAATAAAACTAGGAAACGAAATAAATTTTTATAGTTAATGGTGCAATCCTAGGTCATCTCTCTTGGAGTTTATGCCTTGATTTGTTTATGGAAAGGTTATTCTGAGTATTGCTACTGAAACTTATTTTGGGGTTGAAGTATTAAAATTTAATTGAACTAAATTTAATTGACGAAAATCAAAAGAATTTAAGACTAAATGAGATGAACAATTAAGAGAATATGGTAGCTAGATTTTCATTGGACTCCCTAGAATTCAATTATCCTTGCCCTTGATTTAATTTACCAAAATTGGAATTAATTCCTTGCTCTTTAGTGTATTCCTTATAAAGATTCTTGAATAACCATCCAAGACTCAATTTATTAATTATACAAGGAATTTGCAACCACAAGAAACCTTGAATAACTAATTAATTGAATTAAGAACAAGAACACACTTTAACCAAATTCAATTGATTAATAGAATCACATGCACAATTTACTTAAAATACTAATTGACCAATTAGATTAATTAATTCCTCAAACAATTTGCATACAATTTCTAGTTAATTAATCCAATAACCATTGTATCAATTAACCCAAAATCAAGAGGAATTTGAAAGTAATTTGCACATTAATTCTGGAATTTTTATAAGCATATGATGATCAAAATCAAAATTCCAAAATCAAATTCAATTCATAAAACAAATTAATAAAATTTTAGCAACTAAATTCCTAAATCAATTAACTAAACCTAGTCAAATTAATCAAAGATTTAATGCTGGAAATTAAAAGACATAGTAAGGAATAATTATCCAATTTTGTGGGAAAAGATAGAGCTCAAATCTTCATCTGGGAGCTTCAAATTCTCAGCTAGCCACCATGGTTAATTCAAGTTGCCATGGAGGTTTTTATTGGAGAAGAATTATTGGAAGAATGCTCCAGGAATCTCGTTCTCCTTCTGTGTTCTTTACGTTCTGTTCTTGCTCTTTTCTTCGTTGCAAAACCACGCTCCTCCTTGATGAGTGGATGCATCTATATATAGGGGAAAATTTGCTGAGAGTTTGAGGCGTGAATGAGTTGGACTGTGCGAATGGATCAGAGGCATGAATGAATGAAGGAATCGTGATATAATGAAGCCTCCATCTATTAAAAATCACGTGCCCAAGCCTCTCTTTTTTTCGTGTTTTTCTTAACGTCAGCCCCACGTCTCCAGCCTTCTCATTCATGCTTCTTTCTTCTATATATATAAGATGGGCCCCACTTCATTCCATATTGAATATAATATTAAGATTCATGCAAGCTTCCCACGTTTTCTTCCAGTTTTCTCGCTGCAAGGATTTGTTCGAGAGAATGGATAGCAGCTTTTTCTCGGTGTCCTTGCTGAAGTCCAGTACGAAGAAACATATATGAATCAACCTCTCAGCTCTGCAGTCCCCTGAAGCCTCCTTCTTCGCATTTTGATTCAGCCAACTCGAAGCTTCTGTTGCATGTTCTCCAGCTAACGTCTTCTCTGTTCTTCATGCTCCATCCAGTCCACGTACTGCTTCCTTGCCACGAGTTTATCTCCCTTTGTTCATGCTCTGTTCTGCAAGCTCCTTACTTCATTCCTTTTGCATTAAGCGCTTAGCAACCAATGAGTGGAAGTGTAGTGGTTACAACGTTCTTCTTGATGTTCTGCTTATGATGGGTTAACTGTGAATGTGCTTACGTGTTGTTGATTCCATGTCCTATGCAGCTGCTTCAACGCTTTAGTAATCACGTGCTGAGTGATAGATGAATTGATGAATGATTGCTGCCCACTGCATGAGCTTACATTCCCTTAATGAATCACGTAGCTTCTCACATGCTGCTTCCATGTATTTTCCACATGCCAAACACGCAACTTCTTCATCTTGTATTACACATGGGATTTATTTCTCCCTTTCAAATTTTATCACCCAACAAAATGTGTACTTGATCCCAACTCTTCTCTTCCTCTTCTTCAAAACAAATTCTCATTCAAGTTCTAATTACCTTTTAAAATTCTACACAAAAGAGTAGGAAAAATCAAATAGGAATATTCACAAAATTATTTAAGATAAATTTATGCATTAAAATCCAATAATTTGTAAATTAATTCCTAAAATGTAGAAAATGGCTATTAAAACCAAATTCCATTTAATTAGACTCCTAAAACCATATTTGGAACTAAAATGTCTAAATTAAGGAGGATAAAATGTATAAAATATCATACTTATCATTGATCTCCACTTTTAGAACACCACTGACAATGTTCTATATATGGTTTCTGATAGACCTGATAACACAACCATTATCTAGATCCCCAAGAAGATTCCCAAAGAAGGTCTGCTCTAACTGATGCCTCTTGAATGGGTTAAAAATTATGAAAAAGAGTTCCATTGTAGGCAGAAGACTTTCCATACCTCTACTCCCCCTATTCTAGAGAAACTCTCTAATTGAACTGTCAAATCTACTTTCAAGAGACCTGGATTTGAAGAAGCTACCACCTTAGCTCCGAGGTTGTTGAACCACTTTGTGATGATCACCCCTGTGGTCATCTAAGAACAAAAGAAAGGTCTAATTCTCATCCACTAGTTTCACCCAGATGGGTCCTATGCTTATGTTGGAAAAATAAATGGACATTTCCTTTGGGACTATAATCCATCTATGTGCGACCTTGACTGTGGATTCCATGATCTAGAAAACTAGGATGGACCAGAAGATAATGAGTGGCGACCTCGTGATTCTTGTGCTACACATTGGAAAAAACAACTAAAGCCATCTTGGAAATTTGGCCACTGTTCCCACTGTAAGCCTAGTTCTAGTTCAGATGATGATCACTACCCACCAAAACCCAGATGGGTTGGCATCAAATCTCCAAAGCCCAAGCTTGAAAGCTTTTATGATTTACTTAAGGAATTAGGTCATGATGACCTTCTTCCTTCTCCATCTCCGGAACTAAAACCTATTATTCCCATACAAGCATAATCCCAGCCTATTCCTTATATAATGTTCTCCTCTGCATCAAAGACTTATGATTATGAATTTCCTGCTATGAAAAGAAGAACTAACCTTGAAACAAATATTACCTACAAGCCATATTCTGTACCAACAGAAGTTTCACTTAGTGGTGCCATGAGACCTGTCTCATAGGCTGAAGAAGTTCTCAACTGGCATACCCATAATACTACGACTAAAAATAAAGTTCTTCAAAGGATTGACTCTCACCTTGAAAATCTTTCCAGTTAAATTGTTCATACTAATTCTTGCCTAGATGGACTTTTTTCTCATATGCAAGAATTATTTGACCGCTTTCAAAAGTAGGTTATTTCTCTGGATGCAGAACTTAGGAGTTTTATCGCTCATGGATATATGGGTCCAGCCTTTATATAGAAAGAACAAAAGCTTCACCAAGTAAAATCTTAGATTGATCAAATTGAAAAAGACATAGCTAGAGATCAATCTCAAAGTATTTATGAACCTTTTCCTTCTCCCTTCATGCCATCCTACAACCTATATCCAACTCCTCCATACTCATCTTACCTATAAGAAGTTAACTATTCCGAATGTTTTAAGATGAACTATGAAGTCTTCAGAAAGAAAGAAGACTATCTTAGTCTAGCATAACTTAGACAGCTTCAAGCCAAGCAACTTCCATTTCAACCTCAACCTCCGCCCAGAAACATTCGTCCTTCTCAAAGGCCACCTTATTTTCCTATACAACAACAAGAGGCCTTACCTTCTTGGACCAAACCTCTTGAACATCCACCTGTAAAATATTTACAAATCCATACTCCACCTTCTTCCCCAAAAGAAACTCGACCTCCTCACCTTAATGATACCCAGAAAAATAAACAAGTTCAAACAGAACCATCTAAACCTTCTGGGACTATTGCTCTCACATAATCAATTATTCCCTATCCTTCTAATACAAATTTTAACCAATCTCAAATTATAGGCCTAGAACCCCTCAGTTCTAAGGATGATGAACCTGTGCCATATCTAACCTCTTGTATGGTAAACACCACCCATGTTGAAGAACATGATGAATATGCTGAACAATCATATCATACAACTTTCCCAAATCCTTCACAAGCTCAGGCTCGTCTAATTGTTGGACTGTGATTTACATTTGATGATATTCCTCCTGACAAATGGAAAGACAAGCTACATAAATTCTCAACATGGATTGACCTTTAGATGACTCATCTAGATGCCAATCTTCAGGTGACTCTCACTGAATTTACAACCAGATTCACTGGCACTCTCCAAGAATGGTTCCAAAGTCTAGGAGAGTACAGACAATGTTTTTACACTATAGCCGGCGGTGCTAATGACCTCTTTGGTCTTATTCACAAAGAATTTCTTAGTGATTTCCATCTTGTTGACAAGCAGAAAAGGCAAGAATACTTTCAAATGAAATGTTGCTTTTTAAAGAAAAAAGATCTTGATTTCTATTACAAAAGAATGGTAAAGCGGTATTATCTTCTTAATGGTTTCAATGATGTCAACCTCTGACATACATTCATTGACTCCTTACCAGAAGAGTTGTAACATGAACTCTTTAGAGCCATTCAATCCCTTAGAAGAGATATGACTGATATCTCTCTTGGAGAAATTTACCAATTAACTATAGCTACTCTTGAGAATTTATGTGAGCAGCACAAAATATTTGATTCCATGATAAATAGAAAACTTTCTTTGCAAAAGGTCTAGAAAAAGTCTTATCTATAGATCAAATGCAAAGATAAGTGTAATAGAAATCCCATTACAAGTATGCTCATGCCAAGCCTTATAAGTCTCCCAAGTGTTACAAGAAAATGAGATATAAAAAACCAATTCAGTTTTTCAGAAGACGACTCATGCAACATAGAAAATGAGATTGTTGTTACATCTGTGGAAAAAAAAGGACATTTTACTAAATAATGTCCTAATAAAACAAAGAAAGATATAAAGCTCATTCAACAAGTTCAAGCCAGCATTCCACTTTCTGTTGATGATAACATTGAAGAATATTTCTTAAACAAGAAGATGTTGATGCAAATACTATTTTTTCCCTTCCTAAACCTCAATTATCAGATTCAAATTTCTCTAATTCAGACCATTCAGATTATTCTGACTATTATATCCATCCTAGCTACTCTATCCTGCCCTACAATCTCACAGAACAGAAAGAGCCTCCAATGCCTTATGTTCAAATGCAGATTCTCCAAAGCAAGTATCATAAGCCTATCTCTGTTATAACTTATATGGACACTGGTGCTTCAAAAAGCCTCATAAATCCTACAGTTCTTCCTCCACAAGCATGGACAACTCATTCTGAGTATTTCAGTATAGTTGATGGAAAAATCTTTAAGGTTGATCTTATTACCAAGAAAAGAATTAGTATTAGGATCTTTCCTAACTGTATTGTCTGGACCAAAGTACTTGGAAGCAGTCTCCCAGACAAGGATATCCTTATTGAAATGGACGTTTACTATCAAGCCTAAAAGCTTCAAATCCTTCCTTAAGGAATTCAGTTCAAGCAACAGTTTAAGCCTTAACTATAATCTCTAAAGTGTTTAAGCTTTCAAATGTTTTTATTAGTTATGAAAAACTTCGTGACCGATTTATCCCTTATTGTCCAGAGTCTCATGATCAATTCTCCTATCCTTCTCCTCTCTAGAAGAATAAAGACTTCTTCATCCATCTTCGATTTAAAAGAAATGAGGATATCAATCTAACTAAAGCAACTCATCCTGGCATGAATCTTGATGACTTGTAACTCACCAAAGATGAATGTACAGCCCTTCTCCAACAAGGTCTTATTGAGCCAACCATATCAAATTGGGCTTATCAAGTATTCTATATGGACAAACGTGTAGAATAGAAACATAGCAAAAAGAGATTAGTCATTGATTAAAAGCCTCTCAATATGATTTTGCAAGATGATAAGTTCCCCTTACCAAAGATTAGTTCTCAACTCAGTTTGCTTAAAGAAGCTAAAGTGTTTTTAAGTTCGATCTTAAAGCAGGCTTCTGGCAACTCATAATTGATCCAGTAAAGAGGTATAAGACAGCCTTTTGCATTCCAAATGCCCAATACCAATGGATTATTATTCCATTTAGTTTAAAAGTTGCCCTATCACTATTTCAAAAAGCCATGACAAAGATCTTTGAGCCCATCCTCTATAGTGTCTTAATCTATATCGATGATATCCTTCTCTTATCCAAAAATGAAATAGACCATAAGCAATTACTTCAATAGTTTTTGGGCCTTGTACCAAAATATGGAATAATGCTTTCCTCCAAAAAGAGTTAATTGGGCCAAGCCCAAATAGAATTTCTTGGGATGCATATTTTTTATGGACATTACCAGCCTGGTCAACACATAGCCTAAGAATTACTCACTTTTTCAGAAAAAGATCTCTCCATAAAATAAATTCAACAATTTCTCAGCGTGATCAACTTTATCAGAGACTTTATACCAAAAGTGTCTAATCATATAAGACCCCCTTCCTTGGTAACCTCGCCAGACTGCAGTAGTGCGACACTTCAAAAGGATCTCCCAAGTGCCTTTGCCTTTAAAGATTCCTGATAAGGGTAAAAGGATTCTTCAAACAGACACTAGTGAAGATTTTTGGAGGGCTGTCCTACTTGAATACATTGATGGAAAGAAATAAATATTACTGTGGCCATGCTAGCAGACAATTCAAAGACCCTGAAAAACACTATCATGCAATCTATAAAGAGATTTTTGCTATCAAAAGAGGGATTGAGAAGTTCAATTTCCACCTCTGCGCATATGATTTCACTGTGCAGATGGATAAGTCATCTTTCTATAAGATTTTAGAGTTTAACAAAAAAGTCCTTCCTGATAAACAATTGATGCACTGGAAAGATTAGTTTTCCCACTATAAATTCCACGTTGAACACATCAAAGGATACCACAACATCCTAGCTGATTTTCTTTCCATACCTCCAAAAACTCTTAATCTCATCACCTCAGCCAAACCTGTTACTCTCATCCATATGGCTCATTTAATCCTTGGTTGTACCATTCATTATCCTTCTCCCCAATTGAAAAAGGATTTCCCTCTTGGAGAACCACGACCAACCACTCCTATAGAAGTCCAAAGCCTTGCCCAAAATCTCTATTTTACTACCTTCACAATTACCTAAAAGATGCTCCATACTATACCATTCCTCCTGCCTTTAACCTTGTTCAGACTCCATTCCTGCTCCTATTTCGGATTACAGACCAAGTGACTAATGATGCCCTTTAGTGTCTTTGGGCACTCACTACCTTCTACTCTGGTGCCATCGCATTTTCACCACTAATGATTTTCCAACACCTCACCACTTCAGAAAATAGGGATTCAAATTTATGGACCCTATTAGAATAGTTCTCTCCACTACCATGGTGGCACTCTAAACTTGACCGCCTCATCTAACGTCATAATCTTTGAAAAATACCTATTACTGACAAACAGGTGTCCAATATCTTCATCCTTCACCGTCCTTACTAGGTCAACAGGCAAAACATGCTCCTCACTCGAAATCATGCATATGAATAGAATACATTTTTAGACTGGCCAAAACAATCATCTGGTGCCCTATAGGATTTAAAGTTATTTTTATGTGAAATTAATAATTATCAGCCTAATCAATTCATATTCTGCACTTCATTAGGACCATATCCTGAAAAATTCATTCTTGGAGAACCTCGATTTCCAGAATTGAATCTTCCCAACATTGAACTATGGACTCCAGAACAGATGATTAAATTCCTCTTAGGAACCAATTCACAAGACCCAGGAGCTTCCTCTTCAACAACTCAACCATCTTCTGTCATCCTTATGCTGGACTCTTAGGACCTTTATGAACCAGTTACTCTCAGAGAGTTTGAAGAATGGTTTGCCACTTGATTTAAAAAGTCTCTAAAGGACCCTGACTCCATTGACACTGACGAGGACCCCAATCTGTCTCTATCACATGAACTAATCAAGAAAGGATAAGGCTTATCCTAAAGTCTATCCTGCCAACTCAAGCTTTATTGTATAATTATGAATGTTTACTATTTAGCATGTGAGTCACCTTATCAGACTATAAAGGCTGCTTTAGGAAAAGTTTGTCAGCCAGTGTGTTTTTCCTTTTGTAAAAGTATTTTGTTTGTATTCTCTGGCTTCCTCTATAAGAAGCGTCAAGAAACTCGATAAAGGGAAGACTCCTCTAAGCCTCTCTCCCCTTGTAAACAAAGTTTGAATAAACTTCAGTTTCTCATGTCTTCGTTCTAAGTTTCTTCTATCTTCTGAAATCTGTTATCAATAGATCTCTTATGATTATCTTGTCTTAATATCAGTATGCTCTACACTTGCCTCGTTTGAGGATCCTGTGTATAAGAAATTATAAAGACAAACATTACTATCTGGATAATAATAATCACATTGTCTATGAGTTCTTTACTGAAAAGAGTTTCTAAAAAGATTGATAGAATCCTTGGTCGTAAGAGGCCAGCACACAAAAGCCCAGAAGAGAGAGAGTGGCTGTTAGTGCAAGCACACCTGGAAAAGGATTCTAGTGACTCTAATTGGAATACTTGAATTGAATATTTTTCATTAAGGCGATAAGGTATTAAGCCTATCCTAAGGTGTTTAAAGGATAAGTGTGTTAATCACACTCCTGATTATAATTATCTAGATTGCATTTATTAGTTAACTTCTAAGGAAAGGAAGGCACTAGATCAAGTTTGTCCTCCTCTCACTCTAGAGTATGTTCAGGAATATTGGAGTATTCTAAGATCTCCTGAACTGTGTCTCTCAGAAGAAGATCTCCAGAAATGGAATGATCTCAAAGAAGAAAGATGAAAATGAATGTGCTTCGATCTTGTGTTAGGACCAAGACTTCATTTGACCCCTAAATGACATTGAAAACTAAACTGACCATGTGAATAGTAATAGTGACAATTTTTACATAATCTAGCCAACTTTAAAAATTCATAATAAATTCCTTAGAGCTTTGAAAATGGTGCTCTTTAACTCTGTGAAAAGCTCTAGATGTGGCCTATATGCCTGCCAAATTTCATATAAAAACTTGTCCATTTGGCCAAACTTTGGTTTAGGGCAAAAATATGGCTCAAAATGGTCACATAATGGTTCAAAATGGTCCAAAATGACTTTGCTCTTCAACCATCACACCCAATGTAACATCCGATCCCTCCATAAACATGAGAAACGCAATGTTCGATTTCTCCGCAAACATCAAAAATGGGCCAAATATAAAAGGAAGTCCTCGAAATAGAAGGAATTGGGGCCAACTAAAATTATGATAAAATTTTAAATATTAGAAAATGAGGATTTGATGTTTAAGATAGCCAAAAATCAAAGCCAGAAAAGCTCAGAAAATTTGCCGAATAAAGTAGGGGTATTTTTGTAATTTTTGAAAAATTTGGAAAACTGATAGGAGGGCTTTTTAAACAAAAAAAATTGAGCTTTCTGGGGTTTTTAGAGGCCCTAAATACCATGGGAACCCCTAGAACACTTGAAACCCCTCCGGTGAGCTATTTTGGCTATTAGTTGACCGAAACTTTGACTGAATAGTTCAAAATGGATTTAGATCCTTTTTGAGTGATTCCAAAGGCAATTCTTATGATTAAGATCCTAAGGAATATGATGGAAAAGATGGATTTTGAAAAGGAGTTGAAATGAGACCAAACAAATAAACCATGAATTAGGGACTAAAATGAAAAGTTAAAAAAGTATGTTAACTTTATACTTTTTCTGTTGAAATCACGTCCAACCCTTCTTCTTCCTCTCCATCAACATTTTTCTAGTCTAAAATAGATTTGAAAGAGGCGCACAAAGGTAAGCACAAGAGATGGAGAAGAAAGCCAAGAAAGATAGGTAAATTCAAGGAATTTCATGGCTTTCTCTTCTTTAAAGTTGTTATTCTCTTCTTACTTCATCTTTCCATGGTTTTGGTGGATGAAATAGTTCTATTTTAGCCTTGAACCAGAGGGGAAGGATTAGAGTTTCAAAAAGGAACTAAGACCAAAGGAAGAGACTCTTGATAGAAGCTTGGATTCAAGGTAGAAACCTTGTAGCTTTGCTTCTTCTTCTTACTTCTTGTATGTGAGAGTCACGGCCAAAAACAAAACCATTATGGGGGAGGAGTTTCTGTCCAAAAACAAGCAAGAATCCATTGATTTAGTATGTGGGAACCTAAGAATTGCAAAGAAATGGGAAGAAAAGCAAGTAAAATTCAAGTTAGGAAAGTGGAGAAGTCTTGAACACATTGTCAAACTGATTTAATCCATGAATTTTCTTGCATGTGTAAATGTTTATTTGAGTTTCTAAGACCCCTAGGAAGCCTCCCAAGTGTCTCTCCCATCAAGGAAAAATTAAAAAGCCCATGGACTCCTCCTCCCTCCATCAATTCGGCCAAGATAGAACCATTAGGTTAGGGGCTGTTTTAATTT
This sequence comes from Erythrophleum ivorense, assembly GCA_026724425.1. Lineage (NCBI taxonomy): Eukaryota > Viridiplantae > Streptophyta > Magnoliopsida > Fabales > Fabaceae > Erythrophleum > Erythrophleum ivorense. Next base: position 75,774 of record JAIUCV010001289.1, read on the forward strand.
GTTTTAGCCTTGGTTTAGGACTTCTTATGATGGTAGAAGGTAGGAGGAACCCTTGGAAAAAATTTAGAACTCATAGAAAGTGAATTGGTGCTTTAGGTTTCATATTATGACCTAAAAAAGCAACATGTGTTTAGGCTCCTTATTTTAATTGTGTGATAACTCTAAGAGACTTAAATAGAGTCAAGAGTCATATTTGAGAAGAAAGGATGGAGCCTAGAATTTAATTGAGGGGTGTTGCTTCATTAGGTACCTATATGGACCATAATGAGGTTTATAAGGCAAGTTAAGGTCTAGGCAATTTGTGTAGCTTTAGAATTCATTCCATGAGCCTAATTAACTTCCTTAAATCATGCCTAGGCCAAGAGAAACCCTCCCCACACTTTTGTGGGTGTATAGCCGAGGCAAAGGAGGGAAATCCAAGGAGAAAAGTGTGTAGATTTGTACAAGGTAGCTCTCTCCACTTTCTCTCATGCATGAATGTGTGTTTAGCTTGTTTTAGAATGTGTGTATGTGTATTTTCAAGTTATGAAAAGTATGCTAGTATGCCTTTATATTCCATGATCCTTATGCCATGTTATGTTTAAAATGAGCACATGATGTTTGTATGAGTTTGCTTGAGTGTGGAGAGGCCAAGAACTCTTCCCTTTGGTGAGGATGAGCTAAGAACCCTTGAGCTTGGTTGAGACAAAGTGAAGAGTCTCCCAAAAGCAAAGTGGGCTCTCAAGAGTATGGTTGAGTCCAAAGTGCTCAAAGAATAGGTGAGACAAGTCCAAAATCTATGAGGAGAAGTGTGAGGCCAATCCAAGCACTTGGTGAACTCTTGGATGTCTTATTTGAATTGTTCATATGCCAAATTTGCTTTTAAAACGTCCATAGCTTTTATTTTTCCATGCATGCATTTGTAAAGCTTGCTTTGCACATATTATGTATGATTGAATGGGAGATGAGTTATTGGGATTCTTTAAATCTCATCCCCTCCTCTCCAATGATCTAATATGCTAGGTGGACCAAGTAATTATGGTGAAGGGAGCCAACAACCATGAAGAGCAAAGATTGACAAGCTTATGTCTTGTTTTGTCTATTTTGGAACCATAATGATGGTTCATAATATATATGATGTTGTATATGTATTTTGAACCTTGAAACATGTATAAATATGCTAATATGTGATGTTTATAGCTATGGATATGATGTATGAGTTATAAAATACAATTTGAGTATCTAATGCCCAAATATACAATGTGGAAGTATGAAGTAAATGTGCATAAGTGTGGGTTGAATGACCAAAATGAGATGCATGAGGTTTGGGACTATTTAGGCAGCTCATACAAGTCTCAAATGTGCTTTTAGACTTGCCCAAAAGGTGCCACAACCAAGGGAAGGCCATTTGGCAAGTTTTGTACCCCATATGGAGCCAAATTTGACCATAATGGAACCCTATGTCACTTTTTGGCCAAATGAGTTAGTCTTGATCTGAGATTTGGCATGCAATTAGGTCTCATTAAAATATTTTTGGGAAACTAAAGATCATAATTTTCGAAGATCTACAGAATATTTGATGATTTTTCAAAGTTGGCAATTTTCATAGTTTCTGGTATGTGCATTGTTCACACTAGCAGATTTGTATTCTGTGTCATATGATGGGCAAATGGTGTCCAATGCCATGAAATATTACAGACATAAACTAGTGGTCATAAGCTTTCTGTGGCCACCAAGATCACCTCATTTGGAGGTCTGAGCAAAGAGTTATGCATTTTTGAAGTTAGCTGTCAGTAGCAATGGTGCCCCAAGAGTTCAGTCACTGTTCCATAAATTTCCAATAGCTAAAAGTATTTTTTTCATTCTTGAATTATTTTACCATAAATTAACATTTTTAGCTTTCCATAATGACTAAATTTTTGTGATTTTGATTTTTATAGAATTAGTTATGAATTTTAAAAGTTTGCATCAGTAATCTGAAACAGCAGCCTAGGCAGCAACGACCTCTAGACCTTTTTGGATGTCAAACATCCTCTGTGATGAATGTTATGCTCTGGTATTTTTACCATGAATTAGACATCCCAAGATTTCCAAAATGACCAAGAACACATGATTTCAATTTTTCTAGATTTAGTTATGATTTTCCAAAGTTTGCCCATAAATGAAGCCAATTCTGGCCGAGTATGAGTCTTCATGTTCTATGCCCCATTTCGGTTTTCACGAGTTGTACGCATGCTTGTAAATGAGTTGTAATGATGTGATTAAATAAGAAGATGCATAATATGAGCTCACACGGTCCACGTGACACTGAAATGAATTTTTAGATATGACAAAACATAAAGAAAAGTCCAATTTCCTTTGCTTTTCTTATGGGAAATCTATATGATTCGTGCAATTATACTATTCAAAAGCATGAGATGAGCTAGAATTATGGTGTTACACCTAACACTTCAATTATAGCATATAGAAGTGTCAAAATAGGTCCATACCATTATGGAACTCAAAATCACCCTTCCACTTGTTCTTATACACATATACACTAAGGTTTAAGGATGTCAAAAACTCTCATATTAATATATTAGGTTCTAAGTTTGATTCATACATCATAATTACATACTTTTACACATGCTCAAGAGTTCACAACTCATAATTTACTAATACATACAAACTTTGACATCAGTTTACATAAATTTTCTATTTTATTATCAAAGTCTCATTCTTCAAGTTGCTTGGTTCCCATTTCTTGCTTCATGTGGCTCACCTAGACATGGTTAGAGATAATATGGGAAAAAGTGAGATTGAAAGAATCCAAATAGCTCTTTTACCCTTTCAAGCATACATATATGGCACATTTTCATGTCAAAGAATGCAAGCATGCAATAAAAGCCTCTTGTAAATATACATAAGCATATTCTCATATCACATAAACTTATTCAAGTTAGACTTAGGCTCTAAGAGCTTTTGGTCTAGCCTTACCCAATTCTTTGGGACTTTTGGATTTGCCTTATCCACTTTTAGGGACTTTTGACATAGCTTTACTCTTTCTTAAGACTTTTGGCTCATCCTCACCCATTCTATGAGACTTTTGGTGTAACCATATCCATTCGAGTCACTTTACATTCAAAATATGTTCAAGAAGCATAATGGTACTAGAGCATTTCATCAATAGCTATAAATATATCTCATGGTTCAAACATACATACAAGCATCTAATGAAAATCAAATATCCAAGACATGCATGTGAGAAAGGTTAAAGAGTTACCTTGAATAAAAAATCACAACTTCCTTCCTTGGTCTTTTCTTTCCCCTTCTTGGCCACACACACACAACTAGGTGAAGCTTGATTCACTTGGCCTAGACATATCAAATGAGACACAATTACATCATTGGAACAAGTTCTAGCTTCACACAAACTTTATGTAAGCTTATTTTATTTTAAGACATGGTTATGGTTCCATATAAGTGTATAATGAAGTAACCCCTAGGATTCATGGTCTTGGCTCCAATTTCTCATTCAATCTAAGTCTTTTCACTCTATTTAGACTCCTTGGAGTCATCACAAATTCAATTCAAGGAGTCTAGACATAAGTTGTTTCTTCATGTCTTAAAAAGGAACTAAACCTCCATCTCACAAACCATGATTTCTAAATTCAAATCAATGCTTTCCTTGATGTTTATTAATCATATCTAGGCCATTTCTATCCTTAGAATTAATTAAAACTCTCCTTAGGTGCTACTTCTAACCTTGGCCGAGACATGCTCAAGGAATTAGACCCATGGAGTTTGCTTGATTTTTCTTAGGGAATTGGCACTTGTGAAGCTTTCTAGATGTCTTAGGATCTCATACATACTCTTACATAGGCTAGACTATCCTTGGAAAGCTTCCACAATGGCTAGGTGCAACAAAAAACTTATGTTGTACAATTTGAATTCTAAAGCTTTTCTTTTAAATCTAATTGTATATTTTGGTTTCTCCTACTTTAAAACCCTTGGTTTTTCCTTGCTAAGACTAAAAATCATCCCCCCTTTAGTGGTCTTGGGTTGGCCAAAATTTCTCCCATGAAGAACAAGGAAGAAGAATTAAAGGAAGCCATGAAAGTTACCTTGATTTCAAACTTTTCCAAGAGCTCTTTCACTTACTTATTGTCTCTCCTTCAATTTCTCTCTTCCTCTCACTAAACTAGCCATGAATCATCCTTAAATTAATCATGAAAACTGTAACATCTGATCCCTCCGTAAACGTGAGAAACGCAATGTTCGGTTTCTCTATAAATGTGTAAAATGCATCGAATATAAAAAGAAGTCCTTAAAGGGAATCATTTGAGGTCAAATAAAATTAGGATAAAATTTTAAATATTGAAAAACGAGGATCCAAAGGCTAAAATTCCCGGAAACCAGAGCCAGAGTAGTTCAATAAAATTGCTGAAAACGTAATGGTAATTTTGTAATTTTGGATAATTTTTGGAATGCTTACATGAGAGCTTTTTTAAATGGAAAATTTGAGTTCTCCAAGGTACTCAGAGGTCTTGAAAACTATGAGAAGCCTCGGGATAGTTAAAACCCCTCCGGTGTACACTTTTGAACGTCAAGTAACCCAAACTTTGATCTTTTAGTTTAGAAAGGTTTTAGCTTCGAATTGAGTGATTCCAAAGGCTTCTTAAAAGATTGAGAACCTACATTTTATGATGGAAAGGATGATTCTAAAAAAGGAGCTAAAATGAACCTAAACTGAAAATGCTAAGATGAAGGGACATAATGGGAAATTTTAATGAACAAATTTCCTCCTTCTTACTTATATTAGGCATCCAGAATTCTAGCCCCTTCTAACTGACTTTGTGACTAGCCAAAATAGAGAGAGAGGTCTGGTTAGAAGGGCGCACAAGACAAGGGAAAAAGAAGGGAAGAATTAAGGCAAGAAAGGTAAGAATTCTTAAGGATTTTCATGTTTTTCCTTCTTGAAACTTTGTTCCTCTCCTCTCAAGCTTCCTTTCTATGGTCTTAGTGAGAAGTTTGGTGCTTTTTTTAGGACAAAATAGAAAGGAGAGTTTTGAATTTGGAGAGAAGGATCCAAGAAAAGAAAAAAGCATTTAAAGGAAACCAAGAATCCAACGTAAAGGCTAGTCTTCATGCTTACTCTTCGTTGCTCCTTTTCATGTATGGTTCGGTTAACTTAGGGATAGCCAAGAAGGGGTGATTTTTGAACCAAACCAAGGATGAATCTTAGGAAATAGATGGTGGGAATTAAGACTATGCAAAGAGAATTAAGAATTAGCCATTAGTTTTCAAGATAACGAAGTTAGGGATTCAAGTGTTTAACTAAATTTTATTTTGATACAAGAGTTCTTAGCCTAAAATAAACTTTTGGATGAGCTCCTAAGACCCCTAGAGACCTTCCTACATGCATCTCCCATCAAGGAAACAAAGAAAGCTCATTGATTCTCATTCTTGAAGCTTGTTTCGACCTAGGGCAGAACCAATACCTAGGGATAGTTTTAAATTCATCCAAGCTTGGTTTTGTGTCATACATGATGGGAAAGGATGAGAGGAAGCCTTAGAAAAATTTTAGGAAGCCTAGGAAGTGAAATGGTGGCATAGGTTCCATATTATGACCTAAAGAAGTAACATGTAGTTAGGCTCCTTATTTTGATTGTGTGATGACTTCAAGAGGTCCAAGTGCAGTCAAAAACCATCGATGGAAGGAAAGAATGGAGCCAAGATTATGATTCATGGGTGTTGCTTCATTAAATACATTATGGAATCATAAATGAGCCATAAGAATAATCTAGTGTTTAAAATGAATATGTAACTTTAGGAATTGTTTCAAGAGTATAATTAGCTTCCATATGATGTGTTTAGGCCAAATGAAGCAAGTTCCACCTTCTTGTGGGTGCCTAGCCGAGGGAGAAGAACTATTTACAAAGGGAAAAGTGTTATTGCAAGCAAGGTAGCTCTCTCCTCATTCTCTCATGCATGCTTGGGTATCTTTCTTGTTTTGAATATGTGTGTATGTGTTTAAAGCCATGAAATATGTTCCTAGTGAATGATCACATGCCTCAGTACCATGTTACTTTGTTTATGTATTTAAATGATGTTTTCATAAATGTATTTAGTTTGCTTGAACTTGGTGAAGCTAAAAGCCCTTTAGCTAAGGTAAGGATAAAAGACCTTAAGGTTAGGTGAGACTAAGCCAAAAGTCTTTAGAAATAGTGAGGCTTAGTCAAAAGTCCTTTGAAAATTGGTGAGACAAGTCCAAAGGTCCCAAAGAGAATGGGTGAGGCCAAACCAATACCTTGGCAAGCCTATGTATGTTATTTATGCCTTCATGAATGAAGAAAATGCTTTATGTATGATTAAGAATTCCATGTTTGACATACATGCATTTTAGACTTGAAATTTGCATTAAGTATGTGTGTTTGAAAGGGAAATGAACTATTGGGATTCTTAGAATCTCATTCCTCCCTCTCCATTGCCTTAAAATGTTTAGGTGGACTAAGTGAGCAAAGGAATAGAAGCCACCAATCTTGAAGAAAGGAGATTGGCAAGAAAATGTCTCTTTTATCCTCTTTGTAACTATGATGATGTCAAAGAATGTAATATGAAGATGTAGATGATGTATAGCCTTTGTAACACGTGTAAATATATGAATATTTGATGTATGTATAAGAACTAGAGCCAAATGAATGATATTGCATGGTTTTGGTAATGAATGGCAAGAGTAGCATATATGTAATCTCGTGTATATCTTGGTGTAGATGAGTGGAATTATGAAATCTGGGTTATTAACCCTTTGATACATGTTTGATAGAGTATTTTGATGCTTTCCCATGTGCTCATGTAGCCTTAGAAATAGAAGAAGCAAAAATAGACTCCTTATGACCTTTAAGAAGCTCCAAAAAAAAGCATTTTGTGACCCTATGGCACAATTTGACCAAATGGATGAATTTCCTAATGAAATTTGGCCTGCATATAGATCTTGTTTAAAGCTTTTTGAGAAGTTAAAGTGCATAATATTTAGAACTCTAGAGAATATTTGGTGAATTTCTAAAGTTAAAAAAATTTTCTATTTTGGTATTGTCATTATGAATTATGGACATAAATTACATCTCTATCATCTGTGGGGCAAATGGCGTCCAATGGCTATGAAATTTTATATGAAGAAACTAGATAATCACAGTGACATATACCAACTAGAAGCACCTCAATTGGAGGTCTAAAGAGGGAGATACATTTTTTTTTGGAAATTTCAGGTTTGTTCTAGGTGCATAGTCAGACCTCTGGTACTGTTCTATCAATTTTTGAGGTCTGAATGCTTCTAAATTGATCTAGAACTATTTTTTTCCTTTAGTTAACATTCGTAACTTTTCAAATCGATATAGTTTGCCTAGATTTGATTTTTTTAGAATTAATTATGAAGTTTTGAAGTTTATACTAGTAACCTATATCAAAAGCACTAGACAGTCTGAACTTTGCCACTTTTCTATTGTCAAACATGATCCATATAAGGTTTTCATGACTTAGGATTATTTTTTTATAAATTTAACATCCAAAGCTTTTCAAGAAGCTATGGTTTGTTTGATTTTAATTTTTCTAGATTTAGTTATGATTTTCCAAAGTGGCACCAAAAATTTGTCAAGCTGGACCCAAAATTAGCTTGCATTATTTTGTGTATATATATATTATAAGCTCAAGTTTTTGGCAACATTTTGAGATCGTTTTGAGTAGTATGCATGTGATTAAAATGGAGAATGATATGGAGAAGTCCAAAGGGTCCACGAGACATGAAATGCAAATTTTATGTCCAATGTAATGCAAAAATAATGGAATATTTTAATTGAATTTCTTTGCTAACTTTCCCTTCTCATGGAATGTCACTATGAAATGAGCTAGAAAGGCTAGATGATTATGGTGTTACAAAAACCATAGGAAAAGAAAGGAGAAAGAGGAGAACAAAGTCGGTGAAGGAAAAAGCATGAAAAATTATGGATTTTCCTACCTTTTTGCTTGGTTTTCTCTTCATTTCTTCCCCCCTCTTGGTATGCTACTTCAAGAAGCCTAGGGTTCTATTTTGGTATAGATAAAAGTTGGTCAAGGCATATGGGAGAAGTGGGGCATGATATATATAGGCTAGGTTAGCTTAAGGCACTTTTTCAAAATTTTCATTTTGCCCCTTTTCTTGGTTCTTTCCATTTGAGCTCATTTTAATTCCTTTTCAAAAATCATCTTTTTTATTATGAAATCTAGGTCCTCTAATTTATAAAAAACCTTCGATTTCACTCAAATTGGATTTAAAATCTTTCTGAACAAATCGGTCATAGTTTCGATCAACTAACACTTTAAAACATAAACGGTAGGGATTTTAACCATTCTAGGGGTTCCTATATTTTTTAGGGCATCTGAGAACCTCTAAAAACTCAATTTTTTTATTTAAAGATCTCTCCTTTGAGTTTTCTAAAAGTTGCTTAAAATTATAGAAAATGACACTCTATTTTTGTCAATTTTTATTTAGCTTTTTTGGCTCTAGTTTCTGCGTATCTTAAGCCATGTATCCCCATTTCTAATCGTCTAGATTATTGTTTTAATTTTATTGGGCCTCCAATCATTCAATTTAGGGGACTTCCTTTAGTAATCCTTTTAGTTATAACTTTTAAAACGATGGATGTTACATTTCTCCCCCACTTAAATAAAATTTCATCTTTAAAATTTAAATAGATACCTCATAGAAATAGCTCTAGATATTTCTTTCTTATCTCCTCTTCCAGCTCCCGGTAGTTTCCTTAACACCAGCATTATTGTCTTGTTCCTTAACTATTTCAGCTTAACATCCACAATCTGATCTGGTGATACTATATAAAATAGATTGTCTTGTAAATGCACATTCTCATATTTTATGACATGTGAGGGGTCAGGTTGATACATTTTTAGTTAGGATACATGAAAGACATTATGTACTTGGCTCAAGTTTAGGGGAAGAGCAAGTCTATAGGCCACAAGTCTAACTTTATCAAGAATTTGGAATGGACCTATGTGCTTTGGACTGAGCTTTCTACTCTTTAGAAACCTACCTATCCCTATGACTGGAGACACCCTAATGAATATATGATCTCTAACTTCAAACTCTAACGACCTTCTCCTTTTATCTGTATAACTCTTTTGTCTACTTTGTATTGTTAAAAGTTTCTTTCTAATAGTTTATATTTGTCTCGAGGTTTGGTCTACTAATTTTGGGCTTATAAGGCTTCTCTCTCTAAGCTTATCCAAACATACTAAGGATCTACACTTCCTCCCATATAATGCCTTATATGATGCCATCTGAATACTAGACTAATAACTGTTATTATAGACAAACTCTGCTAGAGGCAAATAGGTATCCCAATTTCCCTTTAACTCTAAAACACAAGCCCTCAACATATCTTCTAAGGTTTGGATAGTTATTTCTATTTGACCATTTGTTTAAGAATGATAGCCTGTACTGAATCTTAATCTAGTTCTTAAGGCATCCTGTAAGGATCTCCAAAAAATTAAAGTGAATCTAGGATCTTTATCTGATATTATGCTCTTAGGGACACCGTGTAGTCTCAGAATTTCTTTTATATACAGCTGGGCTAATCTATATAGGGTGTAAGTGGCTTTCATTACTAAGGAATGTGCTAGCTTAGTTAATCTATCCATTATCACCTATATGGCATCATGTCCCGATGATGTTTTCGGTAAACTTATAACAAAATCCATAGCTATGCTATCCCATTTCCACTTCGAGATATTTAAGGGCTAAAGTAACCCAACGGGCCTTCAGTGTTCTATTTTGACTCTTTGATATACTAAATATCGTGAGACATACTCATCTATGTCCATTTTCATCCTAGGCCAGCAAAACATCTTCTTCAAATCCTAATACATTTTTAATTGCCTAGATGAATGGTGTACTTACTCTTATGTGCCTCTTCTAATAGCTTTTCTCTCAATTCTAAATCTTTAGGCATGTACAACCTATTCCCGTATCTCATTGCTCTATCCTTAGACAAATTGAAGTTTAAAGTACTACCCTGGGATATCTGGGCTCTCACTTTTCTCATATACTCATATGCTTTCTGGGCTTCTCTTATCTAATCTCTCAGGTCACTCTCTATTTGAGTTTCGCTCATTAACAACTTCCCTAAATGCATCTGGTATGAGAGATTCATATCCCTAAATCTCTTAATATGTTCTTGCTCTCTCAACATCATATAGGCCATATGCATTGATTTTCTACTTAATGCATTTGCAACCACATTAACCTTGCTTAGATGGTATTTCAAAGTGAAATCATAGTCTTTTAAGAACTCTAACCACCTTCTCTACTTCATATTTAACTCTTTTTGTTCAAACAAATACTTAAGGCTTTTTATGGTCACTATATATCTCTATGGATGCACCATATAGGTAATGTCTCCATATCTTAAGAGCAAACACCACTGCTACTAGCTCTAAGTCATGAGTGTGATAGTTTTCTTTATGTGGTTTCAATTGCCTAGAAGCATAAGCTACCACTCTGCCTCCCTGCATAAGTACATATCCTAACCCTTTCTTAGAAGCTGCTATAGACTATAAAAGTCTCTCTAGGGTTAAGAATCACTACAACTGGGGCTATGGTTAACCTATGCTTCAATTCTTGAAAACTTTATTCACATTTCTCATCTCACACAAATGCTACATTCTTTTTAGTGAGCCTAGTCAGTGGCATCACTATTTGAGAAAAGCCCTAAATGAATCTCTTGTAATAATATGCTAAGCCTAGGAAGCTCTTAATCTCTATCATTGTCCTAGGTCTCTCCCATTGAAGTACTGCCTCTATTTTATAGGGATCTACTGTGACCCCTACCTGGGAGATCATATGGCCTAGGAATGTCACCTTAGTGAGCCAAAACTCACATTTATTGAGTTTAACATATAATTGTTTTTCTCTCAAGGTTTCTAAGGCTAATCTCAAATGTTGTTCATGCTCTTCTCTACTCTTAAAATAAATGAAGATATCATTTATGAAGATAACTACAAATTTATCTATGTATGGCCTAAACACTCTGTTCATATAATTCATGAATACAGCAAGTGCATTTGTCATCCCAAAGGGTATAACTAAAAACTCATAATGCCTGTATTTGGTTTTAAAAGCTATCTTAGGGACATCCTCAGCCTTGCTCCTGAGCTGATAGTATCCCAACCTGAGATCAATCTTAGAGAATACTGGGGCTCTTACCAACTGATATAGGAGGTCAGCTATCTTGGGAAGGGGGTACTTCCTTTTAATTGTGATCTTCTTAAGCTCTTGTAATCTATACTTAGTCTAAGACTCCCATCCTTCTTCTTTATGAATAAGACCAGAGCTCCCCATGGTGAGACACTAGATCTGATAAAACCTTTCTCTAAGAGCTCTTTTATTTATTCCTTTAACTTTGCTAGCTCAATGGGAGTTATCCTATATGGGGACCTTAGACATTGGACCTACCCCAAGCATAATGTTTATGGGAAACTCTACTTCTTTATCAGGGGATAGTTCACTAATTTCTTTAGGGAATACCTCTAGAAAATATCTCACTAAAGGTATCTCCTCTATACCCTCTTCTACCTCAGCCTGTAATGAAAAAAAAAACTAGAAATCCCTGACAACCATGCTCTAGAGATCTTTCAACCTGGAAGGTAGTTATAAAAGCTAGCTTAGTCCTAGTTCTAGGTATAATTCCACATTTGGGTAAAGTAATACACTTGTTATAGCAATCAAGTATGGCTTTGTTTGTAGACATCCAGTTTATTCCAATGATTAGGTCAATATCAATCAGAGGCATACATATAAGGTTAAGTGTAGTAAAACAATGATTGAACTAGATTACACAATTTAAACATGCATGGGAGGTGATGGTTTCTTATGGGGGTATATACATGCAAATCATAGGGCAATGTACACATACTTAAACCTAACATCCTAGTATAGTCATAGGATATAAAAAAATAATTATCACCTGAATCAAACAATGCAATTATAGTACAATCATTAATCTTAATAGTACCTTAAATTAAACTCAGAGATCTACTAGCCTCTTGTTGTGTCAGGGTGAAGACTCTATCCTAGGTTTGTGGTCTAGGTGCAAGAGCTACCTCCCTTTGTTGTGTATAATCACTAGCTATGTGTCCAGGTCTACTGGACCTGTAGCATACATTTTAACTTACATAACATGGTTTGCCTCTGTGATTTCTTCCATACTAACTGCAGCTGACTAGGGTGGAACTACCTCAAGCAGACTGAGTTGTTTTCTTTCTGCCTTTGCCTCTTCTATTCAACTATCCTCTGCCACCTTTTTTACTATTACTAGTGGAGAGTAACTCTTCACGTGGCCTTTTATTCTCCAAGAGGGGATATTTGGCACTTAGGACTACATGCATCATCCTTAGGTTTGCTTTTGTAACTATGCAAACCTTAACTAAGGCATTGAAGTCCCTAATTCTTTGAGAAACCACTCTATTTCTAATCTCTGGTAGTAGTCCTTTTTCTAATTTGTCTGCTCTTCATCTCTCATCGTCATGTTTCTGCAAATAGGAGGAATATCAAGATAGCTCTATAAACTTTGCCATATACTGATCTACTAACATCCCTTCTATCTGACTTAAGAGTACAAACTCTGACTCCTTCACATCCTAAATGGAATTAGGGAAATATTGCTCATAAAATATCTGTAAAAAGGTTTCCCAGTTGACTGGGAGGTTCTTTGATTTGATAATAGGTTCAGAGTTCCTCTACCACTAGTCTGCTTCTTTTTATAATTGGGATATGGCCATCATGGCCTTTTACTCAAACGTACACTCTATCACCCTAAATATCTTTTCTAGCTGCATAATCTAGGCCTTTACTTTCTCTGTAATTAACTCACCATCAAAGGTAAAAGGCCTGAATTTCCTGAACTGAGCTATAATCTGCCTGGTAAAAGGCTACTCAGGAATATGAGATGTTTAAGCTAGTGGAGTCTGAGGTATTTGCTAGATTTATGGTTGTGGGCCTGAGGGAGTCACCCTTAAATGCTCGGGACGATCTGAATGCTGTGGCTGAAGAGGAGTAGGCCTCTTGCTATCTTTCTAAGTCATTCCTGTAACTGCATAATCATGGGTTGTTGTTGATCTAAACAAGCCATAATAGCCTGCAAGACTCTAGCCATTGGATTACTGGTCGCTGGCTTTGCTCGAGCCTCTCTAGTGGGCCGATCTCTCCTAGTGCTTACCATCTTATCTGAAACAATTTAGCATCATTTTAACACAAAATAGGGACACAAGCCATAATTTCACTCAATTTCATCTGTATACATATCACACACAATGGGCAATCTGATTTTCTCAAGCCACAAATTTGCTCTGATACCAACAAATGTAATACCATAACTGTATAGAACTTAATCCATAGCATAACTAGCTTACAGCATTTATTTGCATGAAAATCACACTTTTAGTGGCAGAAATAATCGACATCGAATGTCCAATTACTCATTCTTGGCTTTAGGGACCATATGAGCTTACCGCATTCATTTTCCATCCATAACGCATTTGTGCCACCAAAATTATCATAATTGGGAGCTCAAAATTCAAGTTCAAGCCATAGAACAAAAAATCACATTACACTTGGCATTTTTCTCATCCATTTTCATATTCTGATATGAATTTTGAAAAATCATAATTAATTTTAGAAAAATTAAAATCATGAAAATTATATCATTCTAGAAAGCTATAGATGTCCTTTAACTACCATAAGAATTTTAGATTAAAAAAAGGGTTTGGTTTACAAAAATTGATGGAACAGTACATCAGGTCACTGATACATCCTACAACTAAACTTAAATTTCAAAAATTCATTTCTTCCTCTACAGAGCTCCAAATGAGGTGCTCTTAGTGGCTATAGAAGCTTATAATATCTAGTTTATACTTGTAAAATTTCATAAGTATTTTGGATCTTAAGTGACATAGGAATGCAAATTGACCATATGAATAGTAATTGGGACAAATCTATATAATTTGGCAAACTTTGAAAATTCATAATAAATTCTTTAGAGCTCTAAATTAGGTTCTCTTTAGCTCTATAAAAAAATCTATATGAGACCTATATTCATTCTAAATTTCATTTCTAAAATCAGTCATTTGGTCAGACTTTGGTTTAGCTCAAAATTATGTTACTTTTGAAACTATAAAGGGGTCAAATATGCACCAAATGGTCTTCCAATCATTTCACAACCATTTGAGCATTTCTAAAAGTATAAACACAACCTATGAGAGCATCCCAAATGGTTTAAATCATCATGCATCTCAAAATCAACTTCCTACTTAAATCCATACACGTGTATAAGGGTTCCATGATGCAAAGATCTACATAACCATTCATTTGACTTCAAAATTGATACATACATCATAGTTACATGTATTTAAGCATGCTCAAAGGTTTACATCACATATACATCATATAATTACAAACTTTCACATCAAAATGTGAAGTTTCTAAAACTATTGCCAAAGTTCTAGTCTTCAAGTTGCTTAGCCTCTATTTCTTGCTCCACTTGGCTCACTTAGACATGGTTATACATATGTGGAGAAAGAGTGAGATTCAAAGAATCTCAATAGCTTTTTTATCCTTTCAAGCATACATACATGGCATGTTTTCAAGTAAAGAATACAAGTATGTCATAAAAGCTTCTAAAAACATTTATAAGCATATTTCCATGTCATATAAGTTCATACAAACCAAACACAAGCTCTAAAGGACATTAGTCTAGTCTCACCCAATTTCCTTAGGACTTTTGGATTTGCCTCACCCACTTTAAAGGACTTTTGACTTAGCCTTTATAACAAGCCTAATTCTTAATTACAGTGATTAGGTTTAATTGCATGATTAGTAATTGCAAATCAAGGTTTAAAATTATTATAATTAATTAAAATAGGAAGAAGGTGGAGAATTTTGAACCTTAATATTATTAAGGTTATTAGCCAAACCATTATAACTATTTAAGTCTACATTTGATCCTGGTTATCAATTAGAGGCCTTTGATTCATTGTTACTATTGATTTCAATTCATAAAAACCTCTTATAAACATTTCCAAAGAATTACATAACATTATCATAGTAAGTCTCAAGGTTTCTAAGTCCAAAATAGGAGTTTGGGAACCTTCGCCATAACTTGGACCTTCCTCATCATGGCTAAATTGGTTATTGGAACTCAAAACTAAAAGTTCACACCTTATGCCACGACTCAGAGTTTCCGTGCCGTGGTGAAAGTGCTCACGAGAACCACTATTCACACTTTCGCTATGGCAAGCTTATGTGGTGCCATGTCGAGAGAGCCTCTTGGAGCTCTCCAAGCTCACCTCCTGACACTCGTCACGGTAAGATTCTGTTGTGCCTTAATAAGGTTGCTCTTTATTACTCTCCCTGGCTGAATTTTTCACCTCACACTACAGTGAGATGTCTCATGCCGTGGTGCTCCTCACTTCTGATTGACTCTTAGTCATGACTTAGCTAATCTTGGTTACGGCTCAACTCTATTTTACACCTATACCTCCCAAATTTTGTCCCATATACTCCAACTCTCCCTCTAGCAACACTCTAGGGCCACTCTACCTTAACTTGTAAGGCTCTAATGGCATTCAACTACCTAATTTACCCAACATGTCTCTCATTGGCAAATCAAATCCTAGGTATTGATTCCTACTCATCTAATATTATACATCAGTAATTTCATGAAGCATTAACAACTAAAGGATTCATAAACTACCAACATTATCATTCCAATATAAATTGCAATAGAGGTTCCATACATTCTTGTCTAAGTCAACTTTTAAGGTGACACATGATTACATTCTCAAATAATAAATCACAACTTAGGATCAACAAGGTTCCATATTAGATATTATAAGTACATACATCAGATAACAATTTAGTATAAGGCCTAACTCCTCAATAGATACATTCTAGGTTATCAAAATACAAAACTCCTACACTTGGCAATATAATTACATGATGATACTATACAAAAGAATAACCAAAATTTAGTATCTATCCTAAGTTAGAACAACCCAAGTGCAGTACCCCTCGTTAGATCTTAACACATTGATGTTCATTCACTTGCTTCCCTTTATCATTACTGAAAGGACTTTCACCTGAAATAGTTGGCCCATGAAACGGGGTGAGATACAAATCTCAGTAACTAAAGGTAAGTTCCATTCATATGCTTCAAATTAATCAACATATATGCATTAAATCATATAAGCATCAGAAACATCATAATATCAACAAAATACAATAGTTGAGCCACCAGTGATCACTATCCCATACTAGCAATCACACACAACATGTTTATGGCCAATAACACTAGGAGAGGCCCATCCATGGCACCAACTCTCCAATGAGCACAACTTGAGGTCAGTGCATACAAAAGTCTGATCACAACTCGATACCCAATCAAAGCATGATGCACGAGTGACAACTGCACTACAGCTCCACCATAGACTCACAAGGTTCAAACACAACATATCAGATAGCTAACCATTTATTTAGCATTTAAAATCATACATGTGCAGCAAATATAAGATTAAATTGAACATAGTCAATGAATGAAAATTAACCTCGGTTACATCATTGGGTTGACAATTTTTTAAGCCAACAACAATGCTACTTCAACCTATGTACACAAAACCAAACTATTACTACTCCTACTCATCATTTATAGCAACAAACTAAATACTCAGAATTAAACTACCAAAAACTTCCTGGACGACACTTACCTAGCCTCCAAGGAGTCCTAAATTCGGATTTGAGTTTCACCCACCCAGAAACTCCAAGATACCTCTTAATTTTCTGGGTAAATTCATACAAAATTAATGCCTATATTATAAATTAACTATAAGGGTCTCAAACTAGTAGGAACTACCTCAAAATAGGAAGGAAATACTTATCTAACAACACCTCTAGCCTCAACCTCTAAAAATCTTCCAAGAAAACACCAAATAACACATTTCAAATTTGGGGTGTAGGTGAAAATGCTCCAAATGAAAAATCAATTGAGTCAAATTGAAGAGGGAGAGGAAAGGATTAAGTAATATATCAGTTACCTTGGCTGATTTTGACTTTAAGAATGGGAGAAGATGGATTTTTGCCAAGAACCCTAGCCTTCCTTCTCTAAGTGCGAAAATGAACTCTTGCCTCTTATGTTTTCTGTAGAATAGAAAGGGGCTATAGTGGTTTTAGGGTTTAGATAGGTCTAAGTTAGATTGTGGGCTAATCCAAAAGGCCCAAAATTCACTTGGGTTTATATGGGATTTTATTGGCCACAAGTTAGAGAGTTTATGGTGGGTTTAGGCTGTCTTAAGGGCCTATTTAATTTGGGTCAACACAATATAGATGTTGGGCCTCTAAGAAGTTGAATTGGATCTCTTTAAGGCTAAGATTAGGCTTCTACACTTTACATTCCAAATTTTTTGTAACTATTAACATAACTAAAGTAACGAAAAAAAAAAGAATAGTACGAAATAACCTTAAATAAGTGTTAGGGAACTAACCAAAATTAATTAAGAGCTAACTTATTTAATTAGTACTAGAAAGGAGAATATATGTGAGGGAACCTTAAAGAGATAGTGGCACATTAAATTATCTAATATGGAAGCATGTAGGAAAAATTCAAGATGAGCTTGTAACCATTTTATTGTAGCATCTCCTTACTTCCACTTATATAGAAATATGGGTATGTATATTCAGTCAAGTAATAGCCCTATTAGCTGTGTATATCATAAGCAAAAACCTACATGACTCTTGGAAGGAGTCATAGAATTATTAGTACACACATACATGGCTGAATAAGTGGGGTAGGGAGAAACCAACAAATCAAGGATAATAAGGACAAAATGATGACACATTGACATTCCACTCATCCACCATGTGCATTAATCATTCGGTCAAGGCATTAGTCTCCATTTAGCCATGGAAATTAGAGAGTAATTGCATGCAATTGAATGGTTTAGACAATATGGAATAAGAACACTTAGATTAGGTTGGTGGTGTGGGCCATGGAGGAAAGGAATTTTAGTAAGCAAGGTAGACACACCTCATGCTTCACTATGCAATATATATATAATTGATATTCAGTCAATGGCAATTCGTGTCCAACCATGGGAGTTAACTACTACCTATATATAATGCTTAGATGGAAATGAAACACCCACACATTGCCACCTAGCTTTGCACTAAATAAGGAATGGAAAAAGGAATTTTAAATTTGTCTTAGTGCTATCCATTACCAATGAAGAAGTATGAGGTGTGATTGCCATGGTTCTCCTTTGTTTTAGCTCCACTTAAGCCGAGAATATAATTAAGAGAAAGGGTACAAAGGTTTGAGTAAAGTAGGGAGCTGCAGGATGTAACACCATAATGTGTTAAACTCAACTAGTCTCTACTTAGGCTTGATCCCATGAATTTCCAAAGAAAAAGAGTAAAAATCGTGGCATTTCAATGCTATATGTCGGGAGTTTAAATGGTCATACTTTGCCCTGTGGGTCCCATGAACCTGTCAATCACATTCATTACTCCAACTCCATTCATACAACTCATACATAGCATAAACCAGCCCATGAACCATGAATATGAAGCCAAACACCAAAAAATGCAATTTCTCAAAACGGGCCCAAAAGTCAGATTTTTAGTTCTAACTTTGGAAAATCATAACTAATTCTAGAAAAATGAGAATTAAGCAAACCATAACTTTTTAGAAATCCCTAGATGTTAAATTTACACTAAAAATAATTCTAAACACAATCTCAGCGTTTGGACTATTTTTTATATCAAAAAAGGCACAAAGGTCTGGCTGTCTCTGGTACTAATATAATTTTCTATCATGAACTTTAAAAGCTCATAACTAATTCCAAAAAAAACCTATTTGGAAAAATTATACCAATTTGGAAAGCTCCAGATATTAAATAGAGGAGAAAAATAAGTCCATATCATTTCAGTAGCCTTGGACCTCAAAAACTGATGGAATAGTAACGAAGGTCAGTTGGCATCCCTGATGCTAACACAGAACTTCAGAAAATTATTTCTCCCTCTATAGACCTCTAATTGAGATGCTTCTATATAGGTCATTATGGATGTCTAGGTTATGCCCATAAAATTTCATGGCAATTGGACACCGTTTGCCCCATGAATGACACAAATTTATTTTCAAACCTATTAGCACAGTATACTAACCAAAACTAGAAAATTCTCCAACTTGAAAATATTCTTTGGACCTCCAAATATTCTGTACTTTAGCTTCTCAAAAATCTTTCAACAAACTATAGATGCATGCCAAATTTCATATCAAGAAGAGTTCATTTGGTCATATCTTGACAGAGCTCACAAATTTGACAAATTTGACACCATAAATGGTTCAAAGTGGGTTTAAATAGCCTCTTACATGCTCTAGCACCTCTTAGGTAAGTTTTAAAGTATAAACACAACATATATGAATTGTCCAAGTGGTATGAACCATCACACATCTCAAACTCACCATGCTACGGGCAAAAATGCACTACTACATACAAGCCACCAATGGGCAAAATCTCATATTTCCATTGCTTTAGCTCTATACATGGTTCTCAGATCATTTATACATACTTTTACATTGGTTTAAACATTTACATCTCAAAAAGAATGTGTATACATAAGCACCTTGGCTTTCCTATACATCAAACTATGCATAATTGTGCAAAAATGTCAAGAAATGGCCATCTATGCCTCATGGTTTCCACTCTTTGACTCTTGAGCTCTACCTGCACCATATGAGATGGGAGAGGGAAGGGGGTGAGATTCATGGAATCTTAATAGCTCATACACTCATTCAAGGAAGCAATCAAGGAATATAAACAAGTCAAAGCATGCAAGTAGACATCTAACCATTAAAAATCATACAATATATGATTTACATGCCATGAATATCATATCACTGCCAAGAATAAGCTCTAGGGACTTTTGGTCTAGCCTCACCCTATTTTTGTGGACTTTTGGATTGGCCTTGCCCTTAGTCTAGGGACTTTTGACTTGGCCTCACTCATGCATAAGACTTTTGGTCTTGTCTCACCCATTTCTAGGGACTTTTGACTCTACCTCACCCATTATAAGGGACTTTTAGCACTACCTCACCCTTTAAGAGCAATTTTCATAATCCAACATATAAGCAAATTGATACCAATGCATCAAGGCAATATCAAATGGCATATCTCATAATACATGTGCACACACAAGCATACAATGACCATCACACATCCAAGAATGCATCAAGAAAGAATGAAGAGCTACCTTACAAGGCAACATAAGCATTCCCTTTCAACTTCTCTTCTCCCTTCTTGGTCTCACAATCACAACTAGATGGAGCTTGATCTCTTGGGCCTAGACACAACAAATAACATACAATTACTCTCTTATAACTCAAATAAACACTCACAAGGCTAGGGGATTCTTACATCAAGGCAAACTCTACAAGGTATTTAAGAAACCCTAGTTTCTTCCTCTTGAATTTCACTAACTTTTCTTTTAATTCCTTTGCATTTCTCAACTCTCCTAATTCATGGGTTTCTTACTTATTCTAGGTTAAAACTTCCTTCCTCTCATGTTCTATTCTTGGCCAACACACTCAAAACAAAAAGCAAAGGGAGAAGATGCAACAAAATGGAAAGAAGTTACCTTAAATCAAGCTCTTTCCAAGAGGCTCTTCCTTTGCCTTAACCTTTTCCTCAAATCCTTACACTTCCCCTTCTGAATTAGGCCCAAAACAAAGCCAATTCAATAACCAAAACCATAAAAAGAGAAGGTAAAGAGAGAAAAACAAAATTCTAAGAAGAAAAGCTATAGAAATCTCAAGTTATGCTTACCTTTTCCTTGTTCTTCCTTCCTTCTCTTGGTTTCTCTCTCTCTCTCTCCAGCCCTTTTCTCTATTTTGGTTAAAGCTTAAGTCAGTTAGAGAGGAGGAGAAGCTTCTGGGGTGTTTAAGAAGCAAAAATACACTTTTTCATGCTTTTTCGGATTAACCCTCGCTATAACAGAAAATAACCCTCGCTACGACGAGCACGTATCAATCCCAGACCCCTGTTCTTGTTACGGTGTGCGCTATTGTGAGAAACTCCCTAGTTTTGTATAGGACACCCAAACTCACTATAGCTAGAAGCATTTTCACTATAGCAAACTGGTATATTCACTATAGCTAGGTGGATTCTCGCTATAGTGAACAGGTACATTCGCTATAGCTGAGCTATAGCCAGCAGACTTAAAAAATTTTCAAAAATTTTGGCCTCGGGACGCATTACGATAGCTAGGCCGGGTGGGATTAGATAGATAATGGTTATGAATAAAATAAAGTGATGAATCAAGTGGATCCTTTGCCCCTTACCTCAGTAGATGGGAAGGCGGGCCGTTAGCTTCAATTTGTTCAGTTTGAGTATTTCTCATGAATAGTTGCATTGCTAGTAGGCAGAAAATTAGTAGTGCGTTAGCTTATCAGTTCATTTTCAAACCAAACAGCCCTTGTTTGTGCTTCTTTATCTTTATAAGCCGCTCTCGCTAGCTGATGGAGCAGTCATCTTTACCGTCTACCCCAAATCTCTATATGACATGCATCTTGGAGGGGTACTGCGCATTATGCTCAGAACATGGGGAATAAAGATGTCTGGAGGAGAAATGCGGATTGCCACGTTCTGGAAGGCATGCTACTATATGACTAATACGGTATTCCCATCCGTATAGCACAGCAGCCCGTTTGGTTGCTCCTATCTTCAACTTCAAGGCAACGGAAAGTAGATCGTTCCTAAAAAGCTCGATCCAAACACTCGACCATAAAAAACTTTTGGCATGGGCTCCCCGACTTAGGATGTATGCTTCGATACACCCCTTGTAATCAACGGGGCAAGCACCCCCTGCTCTGTAGGAATTCGACATATGATTTCGAATCATCGTTGATGATGATTTGGATCACTGCCGACTAGGGCAACCTTTCGATCTAGGCCTGACTAAACATTTTTTAGAAGCCCTAAAAATTGTCGTACCAGATCGCTTCGAAAGGCGCTTGCTTTGGTTAGTTTCCTTCAGCAGCCCACGAACTTATGTCAGAGGTCTCTCGAGCCTGTAATAGGATCATACTCTTTCTTCTAGACTTGCAGATTACTTACAAGACTTACGGCCAGAGACAATCCTTATCCATAGAATGTGATAATACTCGGAATTCTATCCTTATTAGATAAAAAATAGCATCTAAAGATCGGTAGCTCATTTATCTTTTTTTGTAATCTAAGTTGCATTGGTTAATAGATAGAAGATTTGTTAATAAATCTTAACGAGACTCTTTCTTTGACATGGGCTTCTCTCTAGAGGATATTGCATTCTTACCGATTACAGCCTATTCTAAGTCATTTTCATATTGGACTAATCCGGATATCAAAGAAGGTCGAAGCTATGAATAGTCCATGCAAGCACCCTGACGTACTAAATCTGTCTGATAACAATGGCATTTATTTGAGGAAAGCTTGCTTCATTCGCTACTAGGCCTTGATTCTTTTTCAGCCGATAATGCTGCTGATCTATCTATTGACACAGCTTCCTCTAGGGTCGATGCCTGATTTGATCTCCGTAGTTACTAGTCCCTCTGGGTTTGGTGCTCCACACCTGGCTGGGTGTGTAGCGATCTATTTGTCTATTCTGATTTCTGATTTTTTTTTAGTGCATTTATTCATTAATGCTAAACCTTTCAAATTCTTCTAATGCTGAAAGCATAGCTAGCCACCGAACCATTATGGATCTTGTAGCTCCTTTCTTTCTTCCAGTGTGGAACTAGAACCAGCCTATAATCTATTCATCTTACGAACATATTCCCTTTTGGCTCCATTTTGTCTTAAGAAATAAGAAAGAAAAGAAGCAAGCAGATGAATCGATATATAGTCAACTCAATATACTGAAAATCAGGTACTATCCAGTGAGCAAGCCTGTTCTAGTTGTAGTTCTTCCAGTAGGTCTGGGCTTTTGCTTTTCTAATCCCCGCAATGGAAGTTGCAGTTTATTCTACCATTAATACAGTTTCAGGAGGAGTTGCACTTCTCCCTTACATACCAGAGTTTGAGACTCAGGCTAGAGGATCCTTACTCTCCTCTCCTGGGATTATCAGAGTGTCAGATTAGCCTTTGGATTCATTCTGCCTTCCACGCTATATCCAATCTTTTTCCCCACCAGTCACTCTCTTTAGCCGGCCTATTGATGGAGCGGGACTAGGGGTTCACACCTTTTAGTATTTTATTTCCAAGCTAAGCCTCTGGAGTGGCATTTCCAGTTGGTGGGCAAGCAATTTTGAAAGCATTTATTTATATGAGTTTAGTTTATTAAGCTTAAGCTAGGTTTAGAGCTTTCCTTGTGTAAGCGAATCCCCCATTAAGGATATAAGAGTGGTCAGGAGTGTGTGCAAGGCAGTTTGATTTCTAATGTTTAGTGAGGTATTGATTTCCTAGGGTAAGCGCAGTTTCTTGACTTTCAAGCCTTTAAGTCTCTTGGGTAAATAGGGATCCTAATCCTAGGCAAGCTAGTCAGTTAACTTTCTCTTCATTTTTTGAGATAAGCAGTTCCATTCCTTCGCCTTCTCCAGGATTTGACCCTTCGCTTTCCACTGAGCTGAGGTAATCCTTGAAGCCCCTCTGCTTGCAGTGGCAGTTGCCAGCGAGTAAGACAGTGAAAGCTATGGCTAGGGATTTTCTTCTTGACAAGGAGAGGAATTGTTTTGGACTTTTGCTTCTCCCTGGTATAGAATACAATACGATTACTTTACCCAGTTCTCTTCTCTTTCTTTAGATGCAGTATAACCATATAGTAATAAAGCGGGATTTTATCCATTAGAGGATAAAGTTAGCTAGTTCAAGCAAGGGCAAAAGCAGCTATATTGAAATCTGGGATAGCTGGTTCTAAAGCTCTAGAGCAAGTCAGTTTTGAAGCTATCCATATAGATCAAGGGATAATTATAGTGCTAAGTCCTTCTAGTATGAGTTCATAGCTAGGAAGCCAATCTAGGCTAGGATAAGTTGATAGGTAATAGATTGCAGGAAAGGCAGCAGCAAAAACAACTACAATTGAAACTGACTCTCTAGGGGCAGGGACTACCGTTAGCGGGACTGCTACGGCAATAACAAGGAAGGACTAGTCGAGATGAAGGGACACTTTCATTGTCTATAAAGGGAAAGGGCAAAGAAACTCCAACGACTGACTCTGGCTATAGGGATGTGACAGAATTCCCTGGGAGAAATCCTCCCACTGCTATTGTAGTGGCTTAACATTTTTCGATGGCAGAAGCATTGGATGCCCTTTTTTCTCCAACACTAGATGCGCTTGATCTAGCCCTCCCTTGGAACTAGATCCCTAGCTTGGAAAGAAAAGAAATCTATAACTGGCTTACTTGCGGACTTAGCAATGGCCATTAGGAGCACTTATACAAATATTGATATTGGGAATGCCACTACTTCAACTACTGCTTCAATG
The DNA here is from genome assembly GCA_026724425.1 of Erythrophleum ivorense. Classification (NCBI taxonomy): domain Eukaryota; kingdom Viridiplantae; phylum Streptophyta; class Magnoliopsida; order Fabales; family Fabaceae; genus Erythrophleum; species Erythrophleum ivorense. Next base: position 100,285 of record JAIUCV010001289.1, read on the forward strand.
GGAATAGCAGAAAAATGGAATTAAGAAACTCATACTTCCGGAAGAAAAGCTATATCCCTCCTAAGGGATATCTTATCGTGAGCCCTAGAATCAGTTTGCCTAAAATCACTTGATGGAACAGGCTCGGTTGGATCAAAGCACTTTTTTCTGACACTCGCAACTAACTACTCCTCTGTACATATAGGGAAGACCACTACTGAGACTGGAACTCAAAGGCCTCCAACGGTAACTTCAACTCCAGGTAAGGCGGAAGCACTTTTAGGGCTTAGGACGAGAAAGACATCTTTTACACTAGCTTTTGACCTAGAACCAGCTGACTTAATAGATGGATTGGCCTTGCCTACTTCAATGCCAATTGATAGGGGGCCTGGACCAACATCAAAAGAAAGTGCAACTTCTGGAACTGCTCCTTTAAAGAAGAAATCTCCATTCACTGCAACTAAAACCTCAGGAAAAGTTATCTAGTTAGACCTTCCCGGTAAAGATTACTAAGACATGGAAAGAAATCTAGCAATTAGTGCCTGATATCTAGCCCCCCTTTGGCTTGAAATATAACTTTACCTACCCTCTCAAGTCTCGCCTCTGTCGCCTTCTACCATGAAGGAAACTATTCACTACTCATATGGCTCTCGTAGAACAACTACTAAGACGAGTAGACTATCAGGTGAACAAGAACTGGGGGAGACATCCTACTCTTGGGAGAAATCCTACACACCTTAGACAGGGTAGGAATAGTAATCTTCAAACTTCAAGCTCTCAAAACAAAAGGTATATATCCTTCTTAGCCTTATACACTGCCAGGATAATTTACTTACCTCCAGACTTTTAGTACTTTCCCCCTTGACCCTTAATAATGGAGGACTTATTTACACAAAAGCTAAACTAAACCAGGAATTCAATTAGAGCAACTGTAATTGGATTGGTTGGATCAACATCATCGAAAGCAACCCCAACTATATGGTTGACAATTCTCAAGAGAACAGGATGTGCTCAGCTTATGATTGCAACTTCCACTCCTTCTCAATACCCGCTTCTGCGGGGGAAGAAGCACTCGACTGTAAGGAGAGGAGCTTTAACCCTCTCCTTATCAGTCGAGAGCTTCACGCCAGATGCGGATGAAATTCTAACTGCTGCGCTTACGCCTTTTGTTCACACCAAGACTGAACCATGTGAAAGGAAAGCTAGTCGAACTAGAGTGGGAAGGATAGGATATTAATACTATCAAAGAAGATGAACTTGCGGGTAATATACTGTAAGACTGACTGGCTTCGAATGAGGCTTTGAAGAAAGAGATAGAGGTTCTCAAGAGTGGATCTTCAAGAGTAAAGACCGGAGAACTGTAAGAGCTGATTTGTCTCAATTAGGCTTTTGATGGCGCAGAGAAAGATCTTATTTGAATTTAGGGGATTCCTCTATAAAGAATAAGGGAGAAGATCTACAACCTAGCAAACTCCTTCTTACTAGCATTCTTCCAAGTCCTCTCGAACCAGCATCTTCCAACCTGGTGCTCTCACTTCTCGGACTAGTACTGGTCCAAACCAAAGCCAAAGCTCCAAAAGTCTAAGGATAAGTTCCTTCTCTATGGAAGAAAGAGAGTGCCACAGCTATTATTTCAAAAGCTCAGAAATTCCTTCTGGGAACTACCATAAGATAGAAAGAAAGACCAGTGCCTGGCCTGCTACTACTTCAGATGGATAAGACTACGTTACTACTCTCCTTCCTGCTTGCCATTTACTTTTTAAAGCAGCTCATTCTTCAACCCCAGGATGTGATATGTGATGACCTATTCTATCTTAACTTTAGCTACTCAGAAACCTAAACGATGGATGTTTTTCCCTCGTCTTCCCAAACCAATTTACCTATTTGAGATGTCTCCATGTGTGGCGTGATAAGATAAGGACCACTAGGGGCCTAGTTTGTCCTTCTTCCCGCAAGAACCCTAACCCTTCATTCTATTCCATACAGCCTTGGTAGGACATCTATTTCTCAATTCCATAAACCCTCAGCTCGGTAAGCTCCATTTTTTTATAGGACCTGAAGGCTAGGCTAAACCTCCCTCAAAGGGATTCCTGAGCTGAACTCTTTTTCAAAGAACTGGCGAGATTCCCTTAACTGCAGATTCAATAGCACCGATTATGAACCCAGAAAGAGAGCACCGTCTACTCATACTGTCACACCGGCAACGACTTTCACTTTCTAAATAGAAAGGAAGAGGTCAGTCACCAACAGGAGGAGGATATGAAAGAAAGAGAGTACCAACAACCATTCCACTCGAGCGGAACTTCTAACTGATGTTGCTCACGTTTTTCAGCAGGGTCTGGGCTACGGGGTCCTTTTTCTATCTTATGCGTTCGGGGATGGCCCCTCATGGATGCTATCTATTCTAATTCTAACTTGTTGGATGCCAACTCGGCCCTTCGACTTAGTGCGTCGGCAAATTGGTCCTCCCAGGCTTGTACTCAAAGACCATGCCGAACCCCGCATCAAAGTCTTATCACCGTGCCCGCTTGGGGTCTGAGTAAGGAAAGACCTCGTAGCCACGTTATCGGGTTTGTCTTGTTGATAACCTTGAGACCGGCGAAGACTGCGCTCCAGTTGGTGGTGAAGGAAAGGGGGAAGCGACTCATTCCTTCCTTGCGGAGGGCATAGGTAAGGATACAGCCAAGGCTGTTTTCCTCTGTGCCTTCGCTGTCTCCTCAGCCTTTATCCCGAGTGGGTTGAAAGGCTGGTTCTCTGGGGTGAGAACCACTCCCTCGCTATATGATTAAGCGGCTCATTAGAAAGATAGTTCAATCGCCATCAATTCAACCGGAGGAAGGTTGATGACACTGAACACTAAGCCAATCAATGGGATGAGATGGGAGTCAGATTCAACATAGATGATCGGATTCGGGCAAAGAGCAGATGAATAAATCCAGAGTCAACTATGCTCTAAGCTAACAGGAGCCACCCAAGAAAGAGGGGTTGGTAAGGAAAGATAGGAGGTGATTGAGAGATCACAAGCCTATTCCACTTACCGACGAGACTCTTATCTCTTATAATACAGAGATGGATCTGGAATAGTTGAGGAAGGTCAGAGGGTAGTACACTGTCTGGGTTAAGAGTGACTGTACAGGCAGTAGCTAGACCACTTGCATGTCGAACAGATCTAATCACAAGAGGCGTAGCGGGGTGACCTATAAGCTTATAGGCTCTGGCTCAGTTCATACTAGAGTAGAGGCTAAGACTGTCTCGCGAAGGTAGACCATAGTTAGTGAGGAGAAATTTTTTGCTAGATCATTCGAGTCAATGCGGTGACTCACCTTCCCGCTTCCAGAAGAAGGTCCGGCATCCTTTTGTCATCCGATAGCTAGACCGAATCAAGATGGGGTGAACATAATCACCAAGTTCAGTTCACGACTTTATTTATGACCTCACGGCCACTCGGAATGGATGCAGTTCCAAAGTAAGGGCGGCAGGGAATGCCTCCGCTTCGAGTAGAACTAAGATAGATCAACTATATGATAATTGGCAAGATCACACATAGTTGACGTGATAGCTTTCCTCTTACCTACGAAGCGTCTGGTAAGGACGAGACGTAGACCTTGAATACAAAGGCAAGGCTTACCTCTTGCATTCAGGCTTTTATATTTATAGGTGAGATGTACACTAAATCGCCCGAAAGCACGGGATGAGACTTGACTTATGTTATGAGATGGAGAGAATCCGATGCATTAGAAAGCGCAGTTAGGGAAGAAATTGCAGAGGAATGCTGCTGCAGGATTGGACGTCTATTTATCTCACCATCCTTCGGGTGCTTTCTTTTGATTCCATTTTGCTTATCAGAAGTCATTCTCTGATCTTTCCCTCTTCCTGTACTTCCACGGGTAGGGACTTCCACTTCTAGTAGTCAGAGTAGGGGCTTCGGTATGTGACTAATGATGTCGCTATCCTTCTGTCAACCACAGAAGAAGACATGGCAGTTTCACCATAATCAATTCAAATTAGCGTGGCGCGCATGAGGCCTAACGGGCTTACGATTTTGCTTTTCATAGATTCGTTTTTGTCTCGATATCAATCAATTTATAAGAGAAAGCTAGTTGATCTTCAACTACATCATACCCGACACCCCCCTTTTCCACAACTTCTTCAGTCTCAATACGCGCTTCAGCATTTCCAATTTCCATTGGCGTCAGTCCTTATTCTTATATTCACTCGACACGGCTACAACCATCAAGTCTTTCTTTTTTCCCGATGGGATAATCTGATCAAATCACTCAGAGACCCGTTTTTCGACTTCATACATGATCTCAAGGGAGAAAAACTCCTATAAGCATTCGATTCCCCGAAGGAAGTGCGATGGAACTCATTCATGGCTGGCTTTCTTGGTTGCCTAAAAGCGCATCTGATATTGGCTCAAGCCTGACCGCTGCTACCATTCTTCTTGACCTCGACATCGGCCATTCAAGTACTAGTTGCCCCGGCTGGCTTTGTGACTTGGCCCCTTTCCGTGCCTGAAACTGAAACTTACAATCGCCCAAAGGGGGAAAAAGAGACCATGTCTGATTTCGAACATTCGATTCTACCTATCATGGATGAGGGTTACGCAAAGGCATAGCAGGGAGCGACAACCGCCTTTTCTTAACTTCAGGGAAAGAAAGGAGCAGCTTGATCAGCAATTAGAGATCGCCTTCTATACCTTCACCTAGATTACATCACGGAAGCAAAAGAGGATGCATCTCATTGAATGTGGTTAAGCATAGCTCGGGTGATGATGTATTCTAGGGGGGAGCCCTTTCTACTCGTATCAGACACGAAATGAACGAAACTTGACTCAAGACATACGAGGCATACTCATCTGAGTCTTCTCTTCACCCAGTTCGAGAACTAGATCTCCTTGATTAAGCAGTCCCACAGGCACGGTCAGGAATCAACGTAGGATCCTACAAAATTTTAGGGGGGAGGACGTTCTATTTATAGATTCAGAGTTTCACCCGTAAGCTATTGATTGATTCGGGATCAGAGTGCATGAATTAGGGGGGGCCAGCGGTTCCTAATTTTCCTTTGAAGGTTAGGTTCAGGCCAGGAAAAGACCCCTTTCTCTGTCATCATATAGTCTAAAAAAAGGGTGAAGTCAATGCACTCTAGCATCGTGAGAGGAGCTTGAAGGCTCAGGAAGAGAATCCGCTTTGACATAAGTTTTAGTATCCCGTGTGGTGTGAGTTTTCTCTCTTGCTAGAGTATGGAGTCAGGCACAACAGCCCAATCAAACAAACAATGAGAATCGGCTTGACTAACTTATGTTAAACCAAGATATTCTTGACCTTTGCTTTCATTAGCTTTCTTCCTCAGACAATAAGTTTAGCCATTCCTATCTCAAATGAGTCTGGTAGGATTGTTCCTCTTCAAACAAAGGAAAAAACTATTCTTTATGATCCAACTCCCCCTTCCAAATGGTCTTGAGCCCTAGCACCACCCTTAATGCCAAAATCTCCCTAGAATCCTGAGGTTCTCCTTCTTCACCTCTCTTTCCCATCAAGCCTCTTTAAGGAAGCTAGCTCAAGACCCTCTGGCGGATCAAGACGACTAACGAAAGGGGGAGAAAGGACAGATCACCTGCCGATCTGTGATCAAACAAAACTATACCTGAAGAATGGGATACAGATTGACCGGACAAAAGCCATCTCTATCAATCTACGCTCATTGATGAGACGGCGACATAGAGAAGAAGAACCCTTTCTCACCCCCCCTTTCACTTAAAAGTAAAGAAAAAATACGGAATAAAAATTTGGTGGAATCGAATAGCGAATGCACTTGCGGTTAAGACAGGTCTTGCATCTCCTACCTAATGCAATTGACCGACCCGGCATCTCTTTCGTTCAAACAAATATGCCTTCGCTTCAAGATGCTATTTACCAATAAAAAAAGGGATTTATCACTTACTTGATAGAGTAAGGTTTTTAGAACTTACTTGCGGAAAAAGACACTACCCTTTTGAATTGAAGAAGCCGAAGGGGTGAACGAGCGTTGCGATAACGAGCCGTAAGAAAGATGAGCAGAGCATTCCTTCCGCCGGCCTTTATAGGAGTAGGAGAGCATGGTGAGATAGATAGACGTCCAATCCTGCAGCAGCTAGTTGCTCGGCCTTAGTCTTGGGCGGATCTCACACTTCAATCAACCCCTTCGTACTGCAATCCAATCAATCGATCGATCAAGAGGCTAATCTCTTTTGTTTGGGCCGATAGCTAAAAAAAAGAAAGTCCTCCATATCTAGCCAACTAGCTAGCAGCATAGCATTAGCTTCAATTGAACAAGCTCAACCTTGAAAAAGAAAGGTGGTAGGTCGAAGAACCGTTGAACGCTTCAACTTGGCCACTGAAGAAGGCGAAGGCTGGGCAAGAGACTAGGCCAACTTACTGCTTACTGCCATGCCATGGTTTAAGCTTTAGGCTCCATAGACGGAACTTTTTTTTAGGTATTAGGGAGGGGAGGACACCACTCAGCACCTAAGGTGGGGTTCAATGCCTAACAAAAACGGCCAAAAGCAAAAAAAAAAGAGATGTATGGCTGAGGGGAGGAGAGAAAGAACGCATGCATGGGGATTCTGTCTGTCGGAGGTTCGAGAATCTATGATAGGACATCTAAGGCTAAGGAAGAATTAATGGAAGTCCATTACTGAGAGAAGTGGTGATCTCGTCTTGCTTGCTGGGAGAGAGAAAGCTTCTGGACCACCTTTTCCAGCCAGATAGCGAGCGATCACTCAGCAATGAACACTAACTGAAAGCGGCCAGGAATGAGTACCTATCCCTTACGGGAATCGAACCCGTGTCTTCGACATGAAAAGACGATGTCCTAACCACTGGACGAAAGGGACCAAAAAGCCATTCTTCATATACCTCAGCTCCGAGAATAGAAGTGGTTCGTTTTGTTTCTATACGCAATTCAAGATTTCGTTTGTGTTCATGTTGGTGATTTCTGATGTGAATTCGGCGGGTCGTTCCCCCTTCCTACGGGTTCCCCCACCGACCCAGTGACACACCAACCACGCCCCTTCCCTTTCTCCGATCATAAAGCCCCCTGATCCCTTTCTTTGTCTTTCATCCTCCCTGAACAGAATAAGTAAGGCCCCGTTTTTTTATAATTCAAAAAAGAAAGGGCGAAGCGCCCGTTTGAAGTGGCGAAGGCCTATGATATAGTAAGAAAGAAAGTACGTTAAGGTTACGAAGTCATTTAGTCAAACTATAAAGAAAGGGAGGCTAAGGTTACGAAGTAAGGTCAGCTGGTTAAGGAAAGCTCAGGTTATGAAATTGCTTAGCAGTTAATTAATTAATTAAGTAGTAGTGAGGCTCAGGTACGGAGCCTTCCACTGTGGACCGAGACTACGCAAAGGTAGAACACCATAGAAACTTCGCTGACTTTATCATAAACCTTGATTTTGCTACGCTCAATAAGAACCCGGAATAGCGGAAATCGGTTCGTGTTCCGCTTCCAAAGTCAGTCGTCTTTGCCCAAGTGTGAACTGCAGATGACTCTCCAGTGGTTCCATTCCTTCTTACTTTACTTCTGGGTCAACCCAACCCGAATGGGAAGAAGAGGGTCAGCCAAATAGCGGTCCACTTTATTTGCTGAGGCAGACCAATCGGGCATTTTAGAAAAGGGAAGGGAACTTTTCACCGAAGGTTCGGAGACACTCGACTGGTAAGGAGAGGTTTGAAGATCTCGAGCGAAGCGAGAGGAGGGAACGGAAGGAGGCGGGAAGCTACCGCTTCTAGAATGCAAGCTTATCCTTTACTTTTTTTAGAGCGTACCGCTATTGAATAAAAAAAGGTTTATAGATGAAGTAATCGGAGTGATAAATGATTACGGTTGCGGAAACCGGAGAAAGTCGGGAACCTTTTGAATCAAAGTAGCGACGAGCCGAGTACTTCGACTACAGGGGGGGAAAGCTTCTACGACAGCTTCGCGTCCTCGCCGCTTCTTTCTGGCGACTAGCTTCTCAAGTGGGTGGCTTGGTAAGCAAGCTACCTTCAGCATCGGTAAAATCCCTATCAATAATAGGCCGGAATGGTGGGGAATGAGGCCCTCCCTACTTCAATGGAAAGGGGGGAATCGCCATTTCACAGCCGCTCCTCTACAACTACCTTTCGCCTAACATGATCACGAATGAAGACAGAGAATTGCGTAGATAGAAGGACGAAACCAACTAACCCACTTGTCCTGATCAGAACCATTGAAGAAAGAAAGAGAATGGTGGCCCCTTTCGCCCAGGGGGCATCGTCGGAGAACAATGTCGGGGACAGGGTGAGAACCTTCCGTTGGTTACGCCCTTTCAGTGTTGGTTCTTCCATATTTAGATATGGCCAGATAGAGATCTATATCTTTCTATCGATAGATATCAAGATATATTGAGAAATGGATATTGATCTGGTTTCAAGATCTATGAACAAGATAGATCCCTAAATATCCATTTGAAAAAAGAGATGAATAGATAGGGCGGAGCCAGCTGAAGGAAGGGCGCGTTAGCGCCCCTGCAATCTTTCTAAAGCAAGAAGCGAGAGGAGTGAAGATTGCTGGGTTTTGCTTGCTTACTTTAAAGAGTAAAGTATGAAAGCTTTTCGTTTTATCAAAGGGCATAAACTCCCCACTTCTTTGTCTTATTAGCGCAGGTGTTCGTCAACGATGAAAGCTGCTGAACTTAAGACTCGAGTTGAGAAAAAGGGCTAGGCCCAGGAGAGGAGGGCTTTCAGGGACTGGGGAAGACAGGTGGATTATAGAGCTAGGGGCGGATCAAAGGTTTGTCCATTGGGATTGGGCATGGAAGAGCCTCGACTGGGCCAGCATTGATGAAAAAATGACAAAATCTAAACTTCTCCCATCGCATCATTAACCGGTGTAGGATTAAAGATCAGGTCCAAGATTCGAGTAAAATCTACCTTCCCTCTCATCTCAAGGTGGGGCAAGGCCTTTAGGTTAGGGCTCAAATGTTCGTTGTTCAATATCTCGGCTGCTCAAGAAGTTGTCTTCGCGCTCCTCTCGCTTTGCTTGAGCGGCTTTCGCTCCTCCGACTCGGAGTGGATTCTAGGGGAAGGGCAGAGCCTCACCTTGCAGTAGGAAGGTGTTCGTTGCTGGGACGGGTTCAAACTGGACTGAAGGGAGGAGGAATTAAATAGTCCTCTCTTCCTGGGGATTCATCACTAGCTAGGGCTTTCGAATTAAAGCATGTAACTAAGAGGGAGCAGTAGATCATCGATTGACGAGCCGGGTCAGTAAACTTCTATTCTATTGGGACTTCTATTGATTATTGATTCGACTAGAGGGGCAATGAGAATTTTTTTAGGACCACATACCATACTTGATTGAGACCCCAAGGGAGAAGCGAAAGCTGGATCGACTCTAAAGTCGAGTAGCTGTACTTGCCTTTTTCTTAGAGTGGATTGAGGAAGAAGTGGAACTCCGATGATAATGTAGTCTTGCTGCATCCCCTGAAGGATAAGGGGCTAACCTATCCTTACAATAAGCTGGATCATCTGGAGTTATCTCAGCTGGAGTTGCGACTTACCTTACCCCTACCTTGATGCAGGAATCTACCTATAGGTAGGTACTAAAATTACCAGTATGGAGCCAACGTCGTGGGGCTTTCCTATGGTAGTCGTAAAAAAAGGGAATCTATATTGTAATGCTAGAGATCGAGTAGAACGGGAGGTAAGTTCGCTCGAAAAAGAATTGAGAAAGGTGATCCAAGGAAGGATCATACTAACGATACATAAGTCGGGGAGGATTGAATCAACTAGCTATGGGTAAAGAAAGACTTTTTGCCTGGAAGGGATGGGGGGTCGTTCTGTGTCACCACCTCCTCCTTTCTTATTACTAAAGCGCGCTAGCTGCAACGGTCCGTAGTAGGCCTATGCCGATATGTGGTGTCCCTCGGTTTGGATAACCCAGGCTAACAGGTTCTAAGAAGGAGGGCGATCAGTCACTAAAGGATTTTTTTTATAAAGGCTTGAGCGCTAGTGCGCTAAGCTTTAAGATATAGGTGCTTGTTCCATATTATCATAGACTTTCGCGCGTTAGCGCTTTAGTTTAGTTTGATTGCTGGAGTGAAGCTCTTTCTTACTTGTTAGAGTAAGGTAAGCGGGTAGACTTTTTTTTCTTGGATTTATTTGACTCTCCTTTGCTTTCCTTACGACGAAGGGGTTTGCACATCCACTTTTTATTATGAAAATAGGTTGGTTGAGCTCATTCTTCTTTTTCTCTTTAACATTTTTGCATAGAGGCAATCCGTGAGACTATCAACTTGGCCCATTTGATTGTGACATCACGTCAGATCTGAGAATAAATAAGCTTGTGGGTCTCACGATGGGAGCCCCGATCAGCAACAAGGAAAGCCATGGCAGATCTCAACAGGCTGCTATAGAGGACTCATGAGTTGATCAGAGAGGACCTGCGTAGGCTTGTAGACTTGTGACGCAACACGACTGAACGACTTAATGTTTCAGGGGTTCACGAACTCTATAAATGAAAATCTTTATTTGAGTCGTTACCTACAGAAGCAGTTGCCCTTCTCCGGATTGACCCGGTGAGGGTGGCGCTTCGCTTGTGAGTCAACGTTGACACTTTCAATGTATGGATCATACCTTTGGCATCCTGGGACAGTAGTCCTAGGTACTGAAGTGACTCCCGGGTAGAGAAAGTGCTGGCAGAAAACAACTCTCAAAGCATGGGGTTTCGCCAGCCAAAGCTCCTATATCCCCAACGCTGGGCTTATCAGAAAGAGGGTGCGATCTTCGGCTATGATTTTGCGGCCGCATGGATGACCTGGTCCCTAAGGTAGGCGAGGTTCCAGCTTCTGTACAAGGGAGCTTCACCTAATCGGATGGGATCAAGTTTGACTTTTCACACTGGTCAACCTCTTGCTTACTACAGCTCGTGGCTAGCGTATATGTTCGTCTATATAAGGATCAGTCCGAGATATCGAAAACTGGTTGCTTTGAATTTGCTAAACGCCGTAACGTATGGGCACCCTTCTCACTTAAAGCTTGAGTCCCGTCGTATGATAGCTACATTAATGAATTCTATCCATTTCGCTCCTGTGCTTCAACGGGTAAGTTAGTTTATGAATCTCAAATTCAGTCTCACTTATCGTCTATGAAAAGAGGTTGATAGAGTTGGTGGTGCTCCATGCGCCCCTCAAAGTCAATGTTGGAAATGCCACATTTTGGTGATGTTCTTACCAAAGGTCCCCTTCCGGGCATTCCCTTTTGATAGGGGGTTTTGAGGCGCTGTCAAGCATCAGCGTCTTCGACCTCCTGTCTCCGGCGAGTACACTCGAAAGAACGATGTCCCTTTTCCATACACTTATCCAACCTTCCTTCCTCCCCTGGCCATTCTTCCCCCTGTCCTTAGCCCTCCTCTCTTAACCCGAAAAACTCCGAAAAAAGAGATGGAATACCCTGAAGTCACCGATAAACCCCTCGATTTCCCGATGCGGGAAATCCGGTTTGATTAGGTAAGGAAGTGCTCTTTTTTCAATTGAATAAGTCGAAATAGCTCTAAGACGAGTACGGTCCCTCATTCCATGGTGAGTTTAGCTACCGGAGAGAAAAAGTCTCAGCATAATTGTTACCTGAGATTGGCCCTTTGAAGTCATTCAATCTTTTCAGCTAGAGGTTCCGAGTAGCGATTAAAGGCGAACCAATAGCTATGGCGTGTAAACGGTTGTTGCTACGTTCACGAGTTTGGCAACTTGCTTCCAAGACCAAGAAAGGAAGCTTTGATTGTGAAAGTGACCATTACCGGGCTAGTTTGCTCAGCAACATCCTAGTTTACTAACTAGCCAGCACAGTGGGGGACCGGCGTGCGCTCCCCTTATCTTTGAGATCATAATGGGGGGTGACCCACCTTAGTTAGGAGGTCGCCCCAAGGTTACGATCCGTTGGGTTAGGAAACTAACCTGGATCCTATAGTTATTACACAAGACAAGAGAAAACCGTGAAGGAAGAAGAAGGTTAGAACACTCATTGAAAGGTAAGCATAGGAAAAACATCTAAATTCCTTAACTACTTTTACTTAACTGGTTAAATTGATCAATTAGGATGCTTTATTATTGATGGATAGCCATAGAATTTTGGAGCAAAGATTAGTAGGAGAAGTCTAAGAAGAAACCACGGATACTTGAAGGTAAGTACTAAAATTATTCCCCTTAGAACAAGTAGAATGAGAATGGAAGTGAAGTGGAAAGAAAATCTTATAAACCAGTTAGCTATAGGAATAGCACCTTAGAAATTTCTTAAATGTAATGAGAAAAATAGTAAAAAGAGCCGCACATATGAGAGATATCTAGACACCAAATAGAACTGTACAATTGGCTATTAGACAAAGTACATACATATATATTTATATAACTTGAAATGGATACCGAGAATAGAAAATTTAATGATTAAGGACCAAATTGCAATGTAAATAAGGATTAGGGACTGAAGTTTAAAGCCTGGGATCACACATAATTGATTCAGATAGTATCTAACTAATGAGAAGGAAAGAAAACAAAAACGTAACTGCTTACAATTAGGAATTTCAATCTCCGACTAACGAAAGGGAATTAGAAATTTCATAAGGGGAATTAGTAGCTTAATTGAAATGTAAATATTAACCATGACTTGTTCTTAATTAAGGCAATGTGTGTAACATCCAGTTTTTGTTAAACGACGAAAACGGGCGCATTTTCAAAGCAATTCCCTTGAAATGAATTAGTTAAGGTCCTAAAAAATTTATGTAACATTCTAGACTCCTAAAAATGGGAATCCTAACCTCAGACGGAAGGAAAAACAGAGCTAGAATAAAGAAACAAATTTTGACAAAAAACTTATGAAATGTAATGGCATTTTCGTAATTTTGAGCAATTTTTGGAATTCTCACAAGAAGGCTTTTTAAATAAAAGTTTTTAGTTTTCCACGGTTCTCAGAGGCCCTGAAAATCATAGGAAGCCCCGGGACAATTAAATCCCCTTCGGTGGATGTTTTTCAATGTCGATGTACCCAAATTTTGACAAATCCGTTCGGGAAGGTTTTAGCTCCAATTTGAGTGATTCCAAGGGCATTTTACTAAATTGGGAACCTAAATTTTATAATTAAAAAGACGGTTCTAAAAAAGGAGCTAAAATGAAAGAGAAACAAAAATGCCAAGAACGAAGGGTAAAATGGGGATTTTTGAAAAAGTCATTTTCCTCCACCTATGAATAGGTGGTGCCACCTTTCCTCACTCATTTAGACACAATTTTTGCTGTCCAAATTCAGAGAAGAAGGTTAGGGTTTAGGCACACCAAGGGAAGAAGAAGGAGAAGAGAAATCAAGGTAAAAAGGTATTGTTTCTTGGTAGTTTTTCATGCTTTCTTCCATCCAAACCTCCTCTCCTCCATTCTCCTTTGTTTCCTTGGACTAAAATGAAGTTTACAAATCTGTTTTAAGGGAGAAACTTAGGGAAAAATTCGGATTTGAAGAGAGGAGCTTGTAGAAAGCAAGATTCAAGTGAGAAAAAGTAAGAAAACAAGGTAATTTCTCCTCCCATCGTTGCTACCTTTGGTTCCCCTCCTTCTCCATTTTGCCTCATCTAAGAAACCCTAGGAGGATTTGATTTTTAGGCAGAACCAAGGGTGATTCTAAGGAAAAAGGGTGTGGAGATTAAGAATATACAAAGGGAATTAACAAAAAGCCATTAGATTTCAAGATGCAATTTCTAGGGTTTCAATTGCACCTTGTAAAATCTGATTTTGTACAATGATTCCTAGGCCTAAATAAGAGTTTAAATGAGTTCCTAAGATTCCTAGTAGCCTCCCCATGTGCTTCTTCCTTCAAGAAAACCAAGCAAAGTCCATGAAAGCCTTAATTCCTCCATAGCCTCAGCCTAAAGGAGTTTGAGTAGCTAGGGAGAGTTTTAAAGTTTTCTAAGCCCATTTTTGAGTCATATATGATGAATGAATATGAGGGAAGCCTTGAGAGAAATTTAGAAACTATAGAAAGTGAGTTGGTACTTTATGTTCCATAATATGACCTAAAGAAGCAACATGTAGTTAGGATCTTGGTTTTGATTGTGTGATGAGTCCAAGAGGCTTAAAAGGAGTTAAGAATCATATGTAAAAGGAAAGAATGGAGCCTAGAATTTATTTGAGGGATGTTGCTTCATTAGGTGCAATTATGAAACTATAATGAGGTTTATAGATAGAGTTTAAGCAAGTTGTGTGGCCTTAAAATTAATTTCATGAACCTAATTAGCTTCCATAAATTGTGTTTAGGCTAAGAGAAATCATCCCCACACTTTTGTATGTGTGTGGCCAAAAAAGGGAGCTTGGATTCAAGAGAAAAAGTGTGTAATTGTATCCAAGGTAGCTCACTCCTCCTTCTCTCATGCATGATTGTTTGCTTTACTTATCTTTGAATGTGTGTATGTATATTTTTAAGCCGTGAAAAGTGTTCTAGCATGACTTTGATTCCATGGTGCCATGATGTTACAATATGTTTTTATATGATGCTATTGATGTGTGCTTGGATTTACTTGAGTATGGTGAGACCAAGAACCCTTAGCCATGGTGAGGATGAGCTAAGAACCCTTAAGATTGGTTGAGACAAAGTAAAGAGTCTGCTAAAAATGAGATGGACTCCCAAAACCATGGTTGAGTCCAAGAATCTCTTAAAGAATGGGTGAGGCAAGTCCAACATCCATAAGAAATTGGGTGAGGCCAATCCACTTGCTTGGCAAACCTTTGTATGCTATGTATAACTTTCTTAAATAATGAAAATGCCTCTTGAATGTTTGCACATGTCAACATGACCATACATGCATTTATGAGACTTGTTTGTATCTTTTATGTATGATTGAATGAGATATGAGCTATTAAGATTCTTTGAATCTCATCCCCTCCTCTCCAATGATCTAACATGCTAGGTGGACCAAGTGGACAAGGTAATGGAAGCCAACCACCTTGAAGATGAGAGTATGACATGCAAGAATATGAATTTTGCTACTTTAAGGCCATACAATTGGCAAAAGATGTAACCAATAGATGTATATGTATTATGATATTATTAACACATGTAATTATGAAAATATGTTATGTATAAATGGGAGAATATATTATGTGATCACTAGAATGCAATTTGAGCATGTTATGGCATTGTAGCTTTTTGAATGGTATTATGGAATTGTGTTTAAGTGTGAGTGAGATGGCCAAAATGAGATGCATGAGGGTTGGGACCATTTGGGCAGTTCATACAAGTCCTACTTATGCTTTTAAACTTGCCCAAGAGGTGCCAAACTCCAAGGAAAGCTATTTGGACATTTTGGTATCCCATATGAAGCCAAAATCGACTAATTTAGAGCCCTATATCACTTTTTATCCAAATGAGCTCTTTTTGATCTGAGATTTGGTATGCAATTAGATCTTGTTGAGATATTTTTGGGAAGCTAAAGAACAGAATTTTTGGAGCTTTAGAGAATATTTGATGAATTTTCAAAGTTGGTAAATTTTTTGATTTGGGTCATGTCATTGTTCACTCAGGTCCAAAAATTAAATCTGTCACACAGGGCTCAAATGATGTCCAATTGTCATGAAATTTTATACATCAAAACTAGACATTTCTAGAGACTTGTGCCACGAGAAGCACATCATTTGAATATCTAGAGAGGGATATATGAATTTTTAAAGAATATGTCCAATATCAGGAATGCCAGCCGACCTCAGTTACTATTTGATTGAGTTTCGAGCCTTGATCGTGCCTGAACTGGTCTAGAGATATTTTTTTCTTCTAGCTAACATCCACATATTTTTAGATTGGTATCAATTTCATGGATTGGATTTTTTTGGAATTAATTGGACATTTTTGAAATTTGCTGTAGAATTCTATGATAGTACCAGTAGACAGCCTGGCCTCTAGACCTTTTCGAATGTCAAACATCCTTTGTGCTAAATTTTATGATATGGAAATATTTGTAGAATAAATTAGACATGTGCAGCTTTCCATAATGTCCAAGAATGCATGATTTTAATTTTTCTAGAATTAGTTATGAGTTTCCAAAGTTTGTGACAGAAATGAGCAAAATCTGCCCGAAAATGAATATGTATATTTCATGCTTCTCTTTGAGTTCCTTGAGATGTAGGCCGCTTTTGATGACACATATGAGTTGTATTCATGTAATTAAATATGAAAATATTTTGTATGAGATCATATGGTCTACGTGACACCGAATGAAATTTTTATATACGACGTAATGCTAAATAATCAATATTTTTATTTCCTTTTTCATTGGAAACTTATATGATTCATGGAATTGAGTTATTTAAAGGCATGAGATGAGCTAGAAATTATGGTGTTACAATGTGTGATTGAAATTTAAGAAAGCAATTGGAGTAGTAAAGGCTAAGGGATAACTTGACTGAACGACGGTAATGAAATAGGTAGTTAACACTATATTCATTTTGTTATTTACGTAATTGCACTGGATAAATTATCGAAGTTCCTATGCTGTGTATTGGTTGCATGTATGTCTACTAAAGTAACTCTTATGAGTACTAGATCACTATTTTTGCCAATGAATGAAGCACATTAGCCTAATGAATGAATATATACTGTTGTCTGGATATTATATGCTCCTACACTGAAGTGTGCATCGAATGTATCTTGGATAGTATTCAATGATGTATATATGTATGCTCCTTGAATTCAATGTTATCTATTGGGATTTTTTTTTCTCATTATAAAACTAACCATTTTTAGGTATTAGTCATACCTTGGACAAAGCCAAACAAGTAGAAACTAGACAAACGGACTAGTAGACTAACATGTTGTTCTTATAACCAGTTTTGTAAATCCTTTATGTAGCGTAAAATGCTAAAGCATGATTTTAGTTTTGAGTATGTAAATTTTTTTGTAATCCCCTATTGTGCATCTATAGGATAATTATATGTGTATGACTTCTAGTGTATGCTGACGACGAAGTTTAGCTAAAGTGTTGCTTGATATGAAAAAGTAGCTTTAATTAATGTTTTTGCATGAAATTGATTATCATTATCATGGAATTTCTATGTCAAAATTTTTATAATGAGCTCTCCACCATTTGGACTAAAGGTTTAGAAAGTTACAGAATTGTTGGAATAGGATAGATTAAGGAAACGGTGTACTAATTTAACATAACTTCTGTATGGGACAACTTTGAGCAAATTTCATAATAAATATTGTTAAATAGGTAAATAAAGGAATTATTACATGAAATCTTATGGGAAGGTAGCTAAGACATATAAACTTCGATTTGGTAAGTCTTAGAATTTCTAAACTCGTTTACTAGATTAACAAAGTTAGAATACAGAAAGGATAGTGTGCAGCGAGTCCAAATAGGGTAGTAGTCTAAATGGTGTTGGTTAAGGGGTCATTTATGGGAGTTTTGAAAATTGTTTCAGTGGCTTATAATTAATATAATAAGGAGTTATTTTACCAATTTTTATGATTTTTTGGATATCATTTGATAGGAGAAATAAATTCAACAAAAACAAGTCTAGAAACTTAGACAAAATGTAACTATGGTAGCTTCCGTTTCTTCATACTGGGATGTGAATTTGTATGGTAGTTAGAAGACTAAAGTTATGAATCTGTATTTCCATGTATATAAAATAGAAATTCCCTAGGTATGCCAATAGAGATCTCTTAGGTTTAGGATCTTGTTGACAAAATCTTAAATTTTTACATTGTGAAAGTCAAGACCTTGTCGACAGGGTCTTCTATTGGTAGTACAAGGTTTTTCAACATTGTAAGTTATAGCATATGATGAAAGTAGGTATGACATGCACTTAGTTCAAAGCATAATTAATTAATCTTAAGGCCTAATTTAAATGTTAAAATTAACTATGGACCCAAATTAAATCTCTATCCCAATTAAATTTTAAGTCCACATTAATAATTTATTCCTCTATAAATTCTTATTTCCATAGCTTGCCTAAATTATTCTCATGATAATTCTTCTTAATTAGCCAAACTCCATGATTAATACCTCTAATTAATTTTGGGTGTTACAGCCTCACTCTTTCTTGAGACTTTTGCCTTTATTTCATCCATTCTTAGGGAATTTGGACTTACCCTCACCCATTCTAATAGACTTTGGGCACAACCATATCCATTCAAGCCATCTTACATTCAAAACATGTTCAAGAAGTATAATGGTACTATAGCATTTCATCAATAGTTATAAACATATCTCATAGTTCAAATATGCATACAAGCATCCAATGAAAATCAAACATCCAAGACATACATGTGAGAAAGCTTAAAGAGCTACCTTGAATCAAGAATCAAAACCTCCTTCATTGGTCTTTTCTTTCCCTTTCTCAACCACACGCACACAACTAGGTGGAGCTTGGTTCACTTAGCCTAAGCACATCAAATGAGACACAATTATATCATTGGAACAAGTTCTAGTCTTATACAAACTATATGCAAGCTTACTTTGTTCTAAGACATGGTTATGGTTGTAACACCATAAATTTCTAGCTTGCCTTATGCTATTTCTATGCCTTATGCCATGCAATAAACATGAAAACAAGAAAAATGGCATTAAATTTAATGAATATATTTTGCATTGTGTAGCAGGTAATTTTTCCATTCAGTGTCCCGTGGATTGTATGAAGTCATCCATCTCATTCTCATATTTAATTACACAATCATAACTCATAACCATCCCAAGAAATGGCCTAGAACTCGTGCAAGTGTATGGAATACATAAAAACACTAAGTGCAGCCTTAGCCAGAAATTCCAAATTAATGTCATAAACTTTGAAAAATCATAACTAATTCTAGAAAAGTGAAAATCATGTATACTTTACCATGCAAAAAAGCTACGGATGTCTACTTTATGTAAAAATATATCCAGACCATAACAGAGGCTTCTAGCCACCCAAAATTGATGGAACAATACCAGAGGTCGACTATCATTACTAATATTATCCTCTAATTTTAAAAATTCATATCTCCTTGTTCAAAGGTCCAATTAGGGTGATCTCGATGACCATGAAAATCTTATCATATCTAGTTTGTGATTGTTAAATTTCATGAGCATTAAACATGATTTATCCCTCGAATGACATAGCCCAAGTTACTAACCATATGAACAGTATTTGCATCAGCTCAATAGAAAAATGCCAACTTTGAAAATAGGGCTCCAAATAATCTGGTATTAAGCTTTCCAAAAAGCCCTAAATAAGATCTATATGCATACCAAATTTCATAGGTAAATTCATTCATTTGGTTGGATCTTGATATTAGGTTGCAAAGTAGTTCATTTTGTGTCATATAAGGGGTCCAAATGATCCATTTTGAGCTTCAAGGTAGCGATGACCACTTGAGCATGTGGGAATGCACCAAAATGACATTCTAAACTTATCTCAAGGGTACATAAACCCAAAAATTGAAAACTCACTCTCTCAGTCCATGCCATACATAAGATTACACATGCTCTACATTGCCATCCAAGGTTCAAAAAGTACATTATCATTCATTTGGCATTAAGTATCATACATACATCAAATATATGAGTAATTATACATGTTCAAATGATTACACAACTATCCCATCATAGGATTACATCATATGCCATTTGTATGGCTACAAAAGAAGCAAATCTAGACATTTTGATGTCAATCTCTTATCTTTCAACTTGATGGCTTCCATTACCTTGCTCTTATGGTCCACCTAGCATGTTAAGACATTAGAGAGGAAGGAATGAGATTCAAAGAATTCCAATAGCTCATCTCTCTTTCAATCACACATAAGGAATGTAATACAAGTCTTAAAAATGCATGCATGAGTATCATGAAATGTATGATCATTTAAGAAGCATTCTTGTCATTTGAACAAGTCATACCAAGCATACATAGGCTTGCCAAACAAGTGGATTAGCCTCACCCATTCTTTTATGGATTTTAGATTTGCCTCACCCACTTTCTCTGAGAGGTTTTGACTCCACCTCACTCTTAGGAGACTTCTTACTTTGTCTTAACTATTTTTAGGGGTTCTTGGCTTATCCTCACCATGGCTAAGAGTTCTGGGTTTTACCACACTTAAGCAAACCCAAGCACACATACTAGGCATAATTTGAAAACATATTATAACATCATGGTACCATGGAATAAAGGCATATATTAGAACACTTTTCATGACTTAAAACACACATACATACATTCAAACACAAGGTAAGCACACATTCATGCATGAGAGAAAGTGGAGAGAGCTACCTTTGCCACACAAGCACACTTCTTCCTTGAGCCTTGAGTCCTCTCCCTTAGCCTCACACACATAAGGGTGTGGGATTGTTTCTCTTGACCTAAACACAATATATGGAAGCTAATTAAGTTATTGGAATCATTTCTAAAGACATATATCTTCCTTAAGCACTAACTTGGTCTAATAGCTCCTTTATGGTTCCAAAATACACCTAATGAAGTAACATCCATTAATTGAGTTCTAGGCTCCATTCTTTCCTTTCATTTATGACTCTTGACTCCTTTTAAGTCTCTTGAAGTTATCACACAATTAAAACAAGGAGCCTAAGTAAGTGTTACTTCTTTAGGTCATATTATGGAACCTATGACACCAATTCATTCCCCAGGCCTCCTAATTTTTTCCAAGGTTTTCCTTCATCTTCATTCATCATATATGACTCAAAAATGGGCTTGAAAAAATTTAAAACTATCCCTAGGTACATGGAAACCTCTTGGCCGAGCCATGCTCCCTTCTTAGCATTCATGGAATTTGCTTTGTTTTCTTAGTGGAAGATGCATATGGGGAGCCTTCTAGGGATCTTAGGAGTTCATCCAAACACTCATTTAGGCCTAGTAATTATTGAATCAAATTAGATTTTACAAGGGACACTTGAAACCCTAGGTTTGCTATCTTGATTTTCCATGGTTGTTTATTAATTTTCTTTGCATATTCTTATTTTCCTCCTTTAAATTCCTAAGATTCACCCTTGGTTTAGCTAGAAATTCAACTCCTTAAGGCTGGCTATATGTAGGTCGAACCACCCACAAGAGAAGGAAAGAGGAAGATTAAGTGAAGAGATGACAAAATACCTTGATTTCCTTGGTTCGTCTTGCTTATTCTTCACCTTTCTTGGCTTCCTCACCTCAATTTCGAAATTTCCTCTCTGTTCTCCCCTCAAAATAGATCCAAGAACTTCAACAAAACCATAGGAAAGAAGGGGAAATGGAGGATAAGAAGTTTGCTAAAGAGAAAGCATGAAAAAACTAAGAAATTCCATACCATTTCCTTATTTTTCTCCTTCTTTTCTTCTCCTTCTTGTGTGCCTCACCCTTAGGGTTCTTTCTATGATTTATGGCAGAAACAAATGTGGCTAAATGAATGAGGAGGTGGGGTGCCTTATATATAAATAGGGAGGTTAAGAAAAACTTTTCAAAAATTTCAATTTTACCCCTTCATCTTGGCATTTTCATTTCCAGTTCATTTTGGCTCCTTTTTAAGAACTCTCTTTCCCATTATGAAATTTAGGTCTTCAATTTAATAAAATGCCTTTGGAATCACTCAAATCAGAGCTAAAACCTTCCCGAATAAATCCGTCAAAGTTTAGATCAACTAACATTGGAAAACGTCCACTTAAGAGGTTTTAACTATCCTGGGGCTTCCTATGATTTTCAGGGCCTCTAAGAACCTCAGAGAACTCAAAAATTTCATTTAAAAAGCCCTTCTATGATAATTCCAAAATTTTCTCAAAATTACGAAAATGCTATTACGTTTCATCAGCCTTTCGTTCAAATTTGTTTCTTCATTCTAACTCTATTTTTCTTTCCTTCTGAGCTTAGGATTCTCATTTTTAGGAGTCTAAGATGCTACTTAAATTTTTTGGGACCTTAACTAATTCATTTTAGGGGACTTACTTTGAAAACGTATCTGTTTCCGTCATTTTGACGAAAACTGGACATTGCAATGGTCCTATATAAGTGCATAATGAAGCAAGCCCTAAGATTCATGATCTTGGCTCTAATTTCTCATTCAATCTAAGTCTCTTGACTCCATTTAAATCTTTGGAGTCATCACAAATTCAATTCAAGGAGCTTAGATTGATAAGGAATTATTAATCATATCTAGGCCATTCCCATCCTTATAATTAATTAAAACTCTTCATAGGTGCTTGAAGCATACTTGGCCAAGACATCTATAAGGAATTAGACCCATAGAGTTTGCTTAATTTTTCTTAGGAAATTGGCACTTGTGAAGCTTCTTAGATATCTTAAGAACTCATACATACTCTTACATAGACTAGATTACTCTTAGAAAGCTTCAAAAATAGCTAGGTGCAACAAAAACCTTAAGTTATACAACTTGAATTCTAAAGCTTTTCTTTTAAATCTAATCATATATTCTTGTTTATCATACTCTAAAATCCTTGTTTCTTCCTTGCTAAGACCAAAAATCATCCCTCCTTCAGTGGTCTAAAGGTGGCCACAATTTCCCCCATGAAGAATAAGGAAGCCATTGAAGTTACCTTGATTTCAAGCTTTTCCAAGAGCTCTTTCACTTGCTTTTTCTCTCTCCTTCAATTTCTCTCCTCCTCTCACTAAACTAGCCATGAATCATCCTCAAATTAGTCATCAAAACCATAGGAAAAGAGAGGAGAAAGAGGAGAATAAGATTGGTGAAGGAGGAAGCATGAAAAACTATGAATTTCCTCACCTTTTTTGTTGGTTTTCTCTTCCTTTCTTCCTCCCTCATGGTGCGCCACTTCAAGAAGCCTAGGGCTCTATTTTGGAGCAAATGAAAGTTAGTTAAGGTAGATGGGAGAAGTGGGGCATGATATATAAAGGCTAAGTTAGTTTAAGACACTTTTTCAAAATTCCCATTTTGCCCCTTTTTTTGGTTCTTTCCATTTGGACTCATTTTAATTCTTTTTTTAGAACCGTCTTTTCCATTATGAAACTTAGGTCCTCTAATTCATAAAATGCCTTCAGTTTTATCCAAATTAGATTTTAAACCTTTCAGAACAAATCGATCAAACTTTCAATCAACCAACACTTTAAAACATAAATAGGAGAGGTTTTAACCATTCTTGGAATTCCTATGGTTTATAAGACATTTGGGAACCCCAAGAAACTTGATTTTTCTATTTAAAAATCCCTCCTTTGAGTTTCTAAAAGTTGCCTAAAATTACAGAAAATGCCATTCCAATTTCGTCAATTTTTGTTTAGTTCTTCTAGCTTCGATTTTCAGGTATCTTAAGCTTTGTATCCTCATTTCTAATTATCTAGATTATTGTTCTAATTTTATTGGGCCCCTAATTACTCAATTTAGGGGACTTCCTTTAGTAATCTGCTTAGTTTATGGCTTTTAAAATGATGAATGTTACAATTATTATTTTACTACTACGATTTCGTTTCATTTTATTTAGTCATTTTGACTCCAATTTTGGCCATTCTTAGTTTCTTAATCTCATTTCTAAATAATCTATTTAGTATTCTACCCTTAATTTGCCTCAATTCCTTTTTATTTTAAAGTCCTCTTTCATCAATATATTGGTTCCAATTCATATTAAAAGTCGATTGATTTATGTAACAAAGGATATTACACCTATTGTGCCGGGTCTCCAAAAAAACTGAAATTAGGCTTCTACAATTTATCCTTAGCATAATTAAATTCATCATAGAGCCTTAATTAAATTTTAACCCAATTAAATTCAAATCTACTATAATATTTTATTATTTTTTTTCAAAAATTACCACATAATAATTATTTATCTCAAAATATCCAAAATTATAGTTTTCAATAATTTATTCCAAAATTCCCATAATAGTTCTTTATTTTTCGTAATTAATTCCTTAACTCTCCATCACTCAACTTAATTAATTTCTAAATGTTACAAAATAACCACAAAATGCTTAAACATGGACTTTCACCATTTCATGTCACCAATTCATGCATAACAAATTCATGAATAACCAACATGTATATGGAGATTAAATAATCAAGAAGATTATTCATGCAAATAGACCATAAAACATATAATGTAGTCCCAACTTTAAAAATTCATAATTTGAGCTACACAATTTCAATTAATGCAAATTATGTGCCCTTATAAAGCTTATGATGTGAAATTT